>KB672857.1:2884123-2962892 GCA_000349145.1 Anopheles dirus | reverse complement strand
AGAGAGGAACGTTCTTACGAAGTACATTGCATAGGATCCTTATCAAGAGATGGTTGTCAAAGAAGACAAATATGTTTTTGAACCAATAACGTACAGAATCATCGCTCTGGAACACTGTTTCACACATCGAGAAGAGCCGAATCTCCTAATGCCATAGTTCTTACTTCGGAGACCTCATCCGTACTTTGCTCACGTCCATACTTTGCCAGCAAACCAGACTCAAAGCTCGGTAACACCCAACCAGGAACAGGCTCGAGTGATGAATAACAGCCCCTTCCGAGTCACACACACGGTCGTCTCAAGGTCCCACTCCGAAACCGGGTTCGCGAGACACTATCGTTTGATCTCCATTAGTGGCGTACAGGCGTGTAATCAAATTGCCGCGATCGCTATCGTTCTCCCGAAAGTGGGCGCAGAAAGTTTGGAACTCCGCGTCCATACCACCGATAAGACCCGGAGCGTCGGCTGTGGTGAACTTGAAGAACGCACCGTTTTCGGGTGGGAATGTGTTTTTCCACCAGCCAGTTCGGTGCGGTGCAGCGTTGGACGGGTGACAACATGGACGTGTAGGAGAGTTTTGGCCGAAAATTGCGACTTAAAACGGCACACGAAGAGCGCGAAAGTCTGCGGATGGATCTACAGAACCAGATATACCTGATGGTGGCCGTGTTCGGGGGTGCGATCACGCTGCTGTTGGTGCTGACAGTGCTGCTTGCGGTTTACGTGAGAAAAACACGAACACTTCTGGAGGATTACATCGGGTAAGGTTGGGTTGGCGATCGTTCCGTGTGCTGAGTGATAGCTGACGAATTGTTACTCCTTCCAGGCTCTCTGCAGATGCACCGTATCCGAATGGAATGAACGAGCCGGACAGACGGAACAATCGGCAGCGGATCGATAACAGCCAGCATGGCTACCCGATGGACGTGTTCAGCCACGGAATGGGCCCGAAAGGCGATCAAACGAAGGCGTAATTAGCGTTGTCGATTGTCGGTGTAATAACTTGTTAACACTGAGCTCCGATTCGCTTCCAGCCGCAACGATTACATGCACGGCGCGAGAAACATCAACGGCGCTCGGCATGGCGGCGGCCATCACCCGTACCGGAACGACGTGGAAGCGATGGGGGGCTACATGGGCGGGAAGCGAGGCGGCGGAGAGAAGCCGATGAAAGCGAACGCCACCCCGCACAAGGCACCGCGCAGTCAGGCCAGCGTGGACGACTCGGCCCTCGAGCTGGAGGTGGCCAACATCTTCGACATGGACGAGCTGGACGAGGAAGATCTGTCCGACTTCCACGGCGGTGATCCAAAGGACGCCCGGTACATGGGGAACGGGCCGGACGGCGGAGGGGGTGGGCCGCCGGGGGGGAGGCCGAAGCGACCGGGAGGGCCCACCACCCACCAGTACGATCGCGAAATGGGCGTAAGGCCGGGTGGCGGCGGCGGCGAAGGCCGTGGCAATCGCTTCCAGAATCCACACGCGGCCATGAAATCGAAGGGCGGCGGTGGTGGTGGTGGTGGTGGTGGAAATGGCGGAAGGGGAGACGGGCTGAAGGAGGGCAAACAGAATCAGGGATACTACGACGATAGGGGCGACATGTACTGATAAGTGATGGCGATTGTGCTGTGGAGAGGAAGGAAGGTTATGTTCTTTTTTGTATAAAAGTAAACTTCTCTTTCATTTGATACATCCGTAACACATGCCGATGTGAAGTGTGTATAAGAATATTCGAAGAAAGTTTGAAACAAAAGAGAAAGTATAACAGTTCCCAGAAGAAGATAAAAAGTGACAAACCTAGAGAAACAATCTTTATTATCAAAATAAACAACCTAAACGGAAGAATGCCAAAATGCAATAGTTTGTTGTTCAAGAAACAAGAACTAGAAAAAGAAAGAGAAACTGCATGAGAATTAGAAATTAAATAAATAAAAAAGGCAATCAATAAAAATACTGAAAACCCAAACGTAATATGGTTATCCCAACAATAACACAAAGTAACATAAAAACATAAACAATGAACAAAAAATTGTTAGAATTCGCTATATGTCAAAATACGCTTCACTGTGCGTCCCTCTTTTAGAATATGTGACAAAGCAAATTATAAAAGTTATAAAAACAAATATAAAATTAATAAGAAAAGGTGAGAGCAGGCAAAAAAGGATATTTTCACTAAAAAACACATTGGAACAGAGTAACAGGACTAAAAGATGAAAAAATGATGATATTGGGATAAAATGAAGGAAAAACAATGTGTTTATAAAACTACACGTGATAGACGTGATTCTATTATCATATAAATAACCACTGCTGACGTACGTTACAAAACTGTCCTGGGAATAGCGGGCTAATTGAGTGAAACAAGGAATGGACTGGTTCCGTTTGCTGATTCAATCAAAAGTAATCCGACCGAGTAATGGCGCGTTGGCGGCAACGGGGCCATGATTACGCTACCGCACACCATCAGGCCAAAAGTGCCTCCTGTTCCCTGGCCCCAAAAACACTCACACACGCACACATGCTCGAACCGGACGCCATTTGGAGCGGACGATTACGCCAAACGGCGCGACGAGAGCGAAACCAGAGACGCGCGCCCCGAACGACTGTGAATAAATATGTGTCGCGGCCGCACGCACCGCACTGGGACCGATGACCGGCGCGTCCGTAACAGACGGTGACCCAATTTCGCTCCCGGTTGGCCTTTGCGTGCACTTTGCGGGCGAGCCGGGCACGGAACGCAGGCAGACGCAAGTAATGGCGCACGGAGGCCAGGAATGCGTTCGCGAGTGCGAGAGAGAGAGGGAGAGAGGGTTTCAGCAATCACCAAAATGCTCCCGAATCTATCAACGACCTGCTGGTGTCCCGTTCGCCATATGCGGAAGGATTCATTATTATTCCACAGATGATGTAAAACATGGCCGAACAAGGAAGTGCCTGGATGTTGAAAGAATGGAGCGTAAAGAAAAACCGAGTAGTTTTTGTTGTTCTTTTCACAAGCATTATGTGCAACATACAAACCATTCTTCAACACAATAATTGAGAACTAACTAACACAAGATGGGGAATTAAAACTTTAAATGATATTGAAATGATATTGAAATGAGCAAAAGAAAAGCAAAACAACAAAAGAAAGTCAACAAAGAGAAAATAAAATTAGCAAATATAACAAACACGTTAAAAGATGCCAATATAGACACTTAATACTTGATAGTACTTAGCACTTATAAAAAAAAAACATTGATAAAACAAACACGATAACAAGACAAATCCACGATAACAAGACAGTCAGCTGCTTCTTACTCACTCACAGCCTCCTTCTGGTGAGAGTCAGTGAAATAGTGCGTGAATGAGTAAAACAGTTGGCAAAAGAATCGGAGGAAAGTAAGAATCGTTATCTAACGCTCACTGACTCACTCGGTTCTGATTCGAATCCTCGCAGCGACTCACGAGTAACTCATTCGAAAAGAATCGTAAATAAAACATTAAAAACTCTCCGTGAGAAGCTGACTCAATTTCATTCTCTTGAAAGATTCAACTCACTCGATCACTTTTGGGAAAAGCAATGCCTACTTAGTTGGTATTATAATTGTTCTGCCTTTTCAGCACCTAACTGGCTGACTTGTTCCATTTCGTCGTACTTCTTCACAAAATCTTTTCCAATCCAATCGCCTACCCAATGGCCAAAAATAGCGCTGTCCATTGTTATCGGTCATTTCCTGTGAGCTACTGCCCGCTCGGTAGGTGAACAACAAAAACGCATCCCCTCTTCGCCTGCATATCGCTAGACTCACACAAACACGCACACACCCGCTCTGACATATATTACCGAAATTCGGGATTTCCAAATGGGACGGGGGGGAGTGCATTACGTTTTTCGGGGTGCCACAATGAAAGGTCATCGAACCGATTGTGTGTACCTGTCACTCCATCATCGTCGGCACAGCTGCAAATTGCATCCATCCCGCGCTATCTGGTGCGCACGTCTTGCCCGGTGGGTTTCTTATTTGTTTTTCCTGCTGCAACCATTATTGGCAGTTTGTTTTCCTTCTCGCTCGCTGGTAACTCTGCCAGAAGTTCGGGCGGGTGTATTTAACGCTTTTTTTTCGCGCTGTCGTTGCTTTAAAGTGCAGCGAAAATAAAGAACCTAGATCCAACCCGCGAATAGCGCACGGCCCGGGTAGATAAATTTGCCTTCCCGTCATGGAATATTCCACGCCTGCTGCACGATTTAAGCGATTTTGTGTGTGTGTGTGTGTGTGTGTGTGTTGGTGTCTGTGCCGTTTACTTTCGGGAGGGACCTACTTTTGCTGCCGCAACAAAAAAGCACGGTAAGCCGCACCATCTTTCGGTACCATCGTTTTGGGTGTGTGTGCCGGCTGGATGATGAATCCATTTTTTACGCTCTCTGCGCTTGTGTGTGTGTGTGTGGGTTCTACTTTTCTCCAGACGCGCGCTTATCTCATCGCCCTGGGTTGCAGTTGCCGGGTGCACGATGCACCACGAGGCGGGCGATGCAGTAATGCTGTTTGTTTCGGTTATAGCCACGACCCCATCGCGAAACCATCTCCTTGTTTTATTTTTGATTGCTCAGCAAAACGGGGTCACATCACAGGGGTGTGAGAGTTGGTTTGAGGTGTTTTTTTGTTTGGGGGGATGGAGAGTCCAGGGTGTGTTTTTCAACCCCATTGTTATCAAAAAAGGGAACCCACATTTACATCATCCTCAACATCATCATTCGTTGCAATCGTCCACTTCAGGAATGTTCAGTTTCATTTGCCATATCGATTACCAGGCGTTGTGTGGTTTTCACTGAGGCGAATAATGTCGTCTTATGTCAGCTTTTCGACTGTTTGTGTGTGAGTCGTTTAGCACGTAATGCATTATTCATCATGCAGACGATTTCGGAAGTAAATATTTAACAGCTTACGGCCAATCCACTCGTTAACAGCTTTCAGAACTCAGCTCAACTCGACGCTGTGCCTATCCACTGCCACGCTCCTTTTGCTCCGTAACCACCAAGATAATCTCCGTGTACCGGAAGGCACGATAAAATCGTGACAGCCGAACGGACGACGGCCGTTGCAATTGCGCTGCTGCATCGACCGAATGAGGTCAGTTTGGTGCACAGTTTCCAAGCTTTTTTTTTGTTTTTTTTTGTTGCCGTTGCGATTGTTATTGGTGGTTGGTGACTTGGGGTTTGGGTTCCGAGACTTGCCAACCCGCTGCAAGTTGCGCGCCCTTGGTCAAGGTTTCATTATCAGATACACGGTTGCCTGCAAATGGAGTAACAAAGGAAAGATTTAGGTTACCGGCAAGTGATTGCTAAACTCGGGCGGGCGATGGGAAATGAGTGTCGAAGCTGGTTTTCGTCCTGCCATTTCGGCCATGTTTGACAGCATTTGGAAGACAGTTTTTTAAGATTTGAGCTGGAATAGATCGTGTCATATGTGCTGAGAACATTGCAATTTTATGAAGAAATTCGACTGAATTGGAGGTGCAAAGCTATTTTTCTACTATTCCACTATTTTTTGATAATAGAAGTACAAAATACTATCCTATAAAATGCTTCCAAACAAATGTTTGTCAGTCCAAAATATAACTTGAGCCTAAAACAAGCATAATTGCTGGAACAATTTACATAAAATGGGAAAAACTACCGTAGAAAAGGATTAACATCGTGAGCGAAATAAAATGTTTTGCAGTTTCGCTACACGCCGGTAGGTGGCGCCACTCAATCAAGTCTGCAGTGACAAATTTGGTCTATGTTTGCTAAGTTTTTTTTTTATAGAAAGAGCTTCGCACAATGCTATTCTCGTTTATTCATCCCTAGTTTTTAACAGACAAACAAACTCTTCTAGGCAACTCTCCCCTCTAACCCGTATGGAACTGAACTACTTTTGCATTTCACTATTCATTGCTACAACGTGTTCTCCCCTCGAAAAAAAACCTCCAGTTTTCCCCATTCCCCATCACGCACTCGCGCAACAAAGATGAAAGTATTTTCTTTTCGCCTGGTCCGCCCCGAGAGATAGCTCGAGCGATTGTGTGGCATTGAATGCGCCGGCCGAGTGTGATATTGAATTATTCAAACCGGCTACACACACACACACACACTTGACCCAATTTCGCGCACCGATGGCGGGCTTTCTGTTGGGGGGGAAGAACGGATGGGATTAGCCGCGAGTTCAGGCGCGGATGGTTCACCACTTCGGCCGGCAAATGCGCGTTCTGGCCGGGTGTTTTTACGTCACAGCCTTTGTGGAGCAGCTTGGACAGGTTTGGGGATGGCTTTGGTGCGTTAGTGAACTTTCTTTTACCGTTTGCGTGGTTTCGCTTTGGTTTACGGAGCTTTGAGCAAGTGTTGAGGATAAAGCTTGCTGAAAAGCAGTAATTTCCGAGCGTGATGGGATCTAATCACGCCTTCTAGAGCTTTAGGAGATATTTTTGTTGGTACATGAATATTTTTTTGTCAAGCGTAACGAACAACTGTTTTTTGAATCATCGTTTTGTGTTCGGCAATATTCAATTTGCCTCAAATATGGGAAGATCCTGCTAGATATTGACAAAAAAAATAAATATTGCTTAATGTTGTGCAACTTATTTATTTCAATTCAACATCTCTCAAACTTACCAATAATAAATAATTAATATTTGAAACCAAATAGGCAATTTCAAAATAAGTGTGAAATATTGAATAAAGTTAAAAGAATCCAAATACAACAATTGTCAAATTGTAACATAATTCACACACTACCACAATGATGCTTCCCAAACCCTTTCACCGTTGGCGCAGAGATTTCGAGTTCCCACCCGCTTGGCTGACCGCATTTCCGCGGCGTCAAAACCCACGCCACCCCCACACTCGCCTCACAAGCAGTGGCTGCCGTAGCGATTCGCTGGCATGCGTCCCTGACGGCGGCCAATGTCTAGGCGGTTGCGGTGATGATATTGAAGCGCGAAGCCACCACGGCCCTCGCCGAAGTGAAAGCGCTCAGGCCGGCGCCCGGCCCGGTTATGTCAGCCGGCGTGCGGGGCACGATGCAAAACGTGCGCCCGGCTGCGATGATCGATGGGCCCACGCGAGTGGGTGGGAAGCGGTGCTTCGCTGTTCGCCCCTCCCGCTGCCTGGTTGCTGCGTTTCGCTTCAACTATTATAAAATTACGCACCCCGTCCAAAGTCAAAGTCATGGCCAAGGGGATTTTGTGCGGCAGAGACGTATGCGCGGGACCGGAAGAGACGGGTAGATGGTAAACTGTTTTTAGAAAAGAGCTAATGGATTGAGTAATGATTTGAACGCGTACACAACAGATAATTAATTATAATAGAAAAGAGGTGTGGAACATGTCAACAATAGAGAAAATGAATCAATAAGCTTAAGGAACATATAAGTTGTGTATAGCAAGTAAGATGGAAAAGGATTTAGTGGCATTGGATATGATTTAAGTAAATGAAAATATATATTCAATCAGATAAAAGAATCGATAATTTTAGTATAATTTCAAGGTAAACTATAACGAAACAAAAGTCAAAACTATTTTTAAAGAAGTATACAATTAGAAACAAATTATAATCACAATTATTGAAGAAACACTTTGTGAAAAAAGAGATACAAAGAAAGTAGAACAAGAGTGTAACAAGGTGAACTATAACGAAACAAAAGTCAAAAAAATATTTCTAAATAAGTATACAATTAAAAACAAATTATAATCGAAACAATTGAAGAAACACATTATGAAAAAAGAGACACATAGAATGTAGAAAAACAGTGTATAAATACATCAACATAGTTATAACATTTATTTAATTCGATACATAAATGAAAGTTTACTAAAATAATGATTTAAATTTGAAAAAATATCGAATTAAAGGGTAAAAATCGTCTAAATGGATGAATAAAAATGTAAAACGGAATATAAGTAAGAACACAAGGAAACTTTTTGTGATGAAGACAAACAAAAAACAAGCAAAAACTGTATTGAGCAGCGATTTTCACCCAGAACGTTTTGTTGCGTGTTCTTCGGAGCAAAATTAATCACCATAATCACAGTTCGCACCTCGCAAAAACGCTCGTGGAGCGTTTGCGCCCGCCAGAAGAAGTCTGATCACCCGCCATGATTGGTGCGCCGGAGTTGAAAATTATAGTTTCGCTCCGATACCGGCGGCGCAATTATATCATTACGCGCGCCAAGAGAACCGTTGCGAATTGCGCAACCGTAAGCGTTAATTCGATTTTACGCTTTAATTATTAGCCTTCCCTGCTGTGTTGCGGCGTCTTATCTCATTTCATCCCACTTTCCTCTCGGTGAGGGAAGAAATGGGGTACTGGGCTGGATTGGCTGCTGGAACCGTTTCCGTTTGCGCTTAGTTTTGCGCTCGTTACAATCCGTTCGGTGGCATTACTGCTGTTGCTCCACTTTCGCGCCTGTGCGGATCATCTGTGCGTTCTTGTTTCGTTGCTCAATCGGTTCGTTCAATTTGACCTTTTCCTCTTCCGTGTTGGATGCATTTGCGCGATTAACATTTTGCCTGTTGCTGTCTGTTTGTTCGGCTTTTGCTATTCCGTTCTTTTGTTCCCGTCCAGGTTTGTTTTTGTTCTGCCATTTCTGTTTGCTTTGTGTGATCAGTTTTTGCACAAACTTCTCTCTCTCCCTCACTCTTTTTCCCTCGCTTGATCGCTGACGCCATCATGGGAGGGCTGGGCACACGGCACAAAGAAAGGAGAAAGCTCTTTCACCTGGAACACGGGCCAGGGATGAAACGCGGGCGTAAAAACATCGTCAGTCACGACGACGGGAGAATCGCGTTCCCGGGAGACTCCATGCGGCCGGCTGCATGCAACCGTGCCTGGTGCTGGGTTCCGTGGTTCGTGTGGGTTGCCGTTCTGTCCCACATTTTCGCCACGCGGCGTCGTGTCCCACATTTTCGTCCGCACGTCCGTTCGTTCGTTCGTACACCCAAAACCCACGCGTTTTCTCCCGCTCCAAACCCTTTGGCTGTTGGAAGCAGCATGCTTCAGGGTTAGAAGAGTCGAAAGCAGAAGTGCTACAGTGGGTGTGAGCAATGAGAGAAGATAAATGAGGTTTGAATTGTATCGTTTTTGAATGAAAACGATTGATGTGTATTATGAACGAATGGTTAATTTCAAACTTATAGTTTTTATCATGTTTTTAACATTTTTATTAAGTTTTTAATCTAAATTCCCTACTTTTTTAATGAAAAATTGGAAAAAAAGTATTGAAAAAAGAAAAAAGTTAAAACTTATAATTATGACCATATACACAGATGAAACAAAAGGAAAATAGTTCAATAAAAGTGTGCGAAAACGTAGAGAACTTTGAATGTGCAAAAGATAGGAAACTGAACGAGTATTTTAAATTGTTAATAAGTTTTCAACCAATGTCCTCTTGATTTGTGTTTTCACAAATTGTTTAAGTGCTTTATCGAACCGAAATTAAAGGAAAAAGTATTAAATATCACAACTTAACTATTTATAAAATGAAAAAAATCATTACTTTGTAAAAAAGAGATGAAACTAAAGTTGAATAAACATATAAAAATGCGCAACAAAAGGAAAGTAGTACAATAAAAGTGTGCGAAAACGTATATATCTTTGAATGTGCAAAAGATAGGAGACTGAAAGATAGCAGCGTCGCGAAGTTCTTGAACAGGGTACAAAAACTCACCGTACTTTCTCCCAACCTTCACTCGCTGTCGATTATGTCGGCTTACATTGGACACCGAGCGCTTCCCATTAGCTGGACCGGTCAGTGTTGTTGTCGTTGTTGTTGTCTGTGACAAATTTTCCCTACCTTCAGCACCCATTCGGAACCAACAACAACAACAAAAACACTGAACGAAGCAACATCCACAACAACAAAAAAGCACACACTCTTCGCTGACCTACTTTTCCCGCACAAAATGCCATTTCCCTTCGCGCGAACGTACGCGGCGTCTTTGTCGCCATTCGGTACCGAGCGTACCGAGCAAACACAGCGTTTGGCGTTCTCTGTGCCGTTCTGCATATATGACCTGTTCCGGTGCGGTTTTGTGCGTTTGTTTTTGCTTTTGTTTGAGGCATTCTTTTCGGCCGAACCGGTGGACTGGCCTGGAATTGAATGTCGTGACCGTGGCCATGACAGGTGCTGGGATGCTGGCGGCGGCGGCGGCGGCGGTGAGGTACAAAGTTTGATGGGACTTTAAGCGGGCGCCCGGCATGACGAACGAACCATCCACCGGTGAGATTGATCGGACGGAATCAACCGGTTTTTTGGGGTCAAACTTGCAGGGGGGGCGCGCGTGCGCCCGTGTTTGTATTCGTACACAATACAACTTACCCGTTTCTTCCTTCGAACAGAACGCACGATTCTCCTCGAACCGGGCGTAAGATTGATGGAACCGTTGATATTTTAGTTTTGAAGGCACGCCACATTCTCACCCCTTAAAAAAAGCCTCCAGCTGCGTAGTGTGTGTTTGTGTTTTTTCTTACTCTTGACAGACAAACGCAATTGTTTGTTCCCGGACGGGTCGGGCGAACGAACGAACTCGATTATGGAGGCCAACATTATTTAACACCCGGGTGGAGTCATCCCGAGCCGGGTGGAGGTTAAGCCAACCCGCAGGAGAATGTGTGTGCCGGATAACGTGAAGTTGACAGTCTTGTGCTCCGGCTACGGGAAGGGCGCATTATGTAATGCGCTAAGAATGTGGCGGCATCTTCGAAATGCTCGAAAGAGTTGCTGAAGCTGAGTCACTGACACGGATTTGAATGTGAGCAATCAATTAATCATGATTAGTAGCTAAACAGCGGTGAGATTTAGGCGTTCTGTACTGTGATTTTCATGATTTTCATTTTTGTCTTGCTATTAATTGGTTATTCTATATTTTTTCTCTAAACTCTAATATTATTCTTTGATTATCTCCGATTTCTCTCTTAATTTTAAAAATTATGTGTTTTTTATAGTCAATATTTTATAGTTTCATAGATTTATTTATTTATTATTTATTTTATTTTCAATTCATCATTTTACTGCTTTCAATTTGTTTCTTTTCTTCTGTGTTTCTTGTTTCCAATATTTTATTTCACCTTCTGTTAAGATTTCTGCGCTAATTGCTATATTTTTTAACGATTTTGTTGCAAATACATTATTTCAATTAAGTTGTCGTCATTTAATATTTTTATTTATTTTTTTTTAATTTCATTTTTATTTCAAATGATTTTAATTGCTTCATTTAGTTGTTTTTTCTGCTATCATGGATTTACACGTATTATACTTTATTGCTAAATATATTATGTACATAAAATTTAGTTTTCATGAGAAGTTCATCGACTCATTAGTTTTCTTAACTCATTTTGTTGTCTTTGGTCCAATATTGACCTGTCTACACATTTTTTCAACAAATGGATACTTATTTTGACCAATTTATTTAAAAAATTGAAAAAATGAAATTATTGAAGCATTTTAAAGAGTTTTATATACTCTCCATAATAGTATTGGCATAATTCCGGGGGTCAACGTAAGAGCTTAAACTCCGACTGGACTGGATCTAGCGACCGTCCGGAATTAAAGCGTGTACGGAACGATAACAACAGTGCAGACGGTCAGACACAATTGGTTCGGAGTGTTTTTTGTTTGTTTGGGGTGCACAGCGAATGTAGGTCAATCGTAACGGTCACCCGGCAAGACCCAGACCAGACATTCTCCATTTCCCCTTGTGTATTTTTGGTCGGTTCTCTTTTTTCTCCATCGCGTATGGGTGCATCCTCTGCCGAACCCGTGTGCATTCTACCGTAGATGTGTATGTGCGGACGCTAAAATGGCGTTGCCGTTCCGCGCCGATGGGGAGAACTTGGACAACCCGAAAAACTGGCACACGGATCGTGCGCTCAGAACGCGACGCCCAGAAGTATTGCGCATCTTCTGGCGCTCCGGGAAGGTTGGGAGAAAGCAAGCGAACGAATGATGTCATGCCTGATGGGATGAGATTCAAAAAGAAGTCTTTTACGGCAGCGAAAGAACGAGCGCACAAGGACCGTTTGACCCACTAGGGCGGGCAATAGTAATAATAATGAAAACACAAACTTAGCCAAACAGAATAATTGCATTCGGCCGCCACCAGCTCGCCCACATGTTGCGTCACGCTTGTTTTCTCATTTGACGCTCCCCAGAACGGCATGCAGCTTGAGACTGCATTTCACTCCCGTTGCGTGCTCGCGTTCGTGCCTCTGCCCTATCGTTCTGTCTCTGTTTCCTGTTTCCGTGGCTGTGGTTGTCTCACGGCCCGAATGCATCGGATGTTGTTGCGTCAGTTTGGGTGAGTACAGTACAGAAAAGCAAAAAAGAAAAGATCCTGACCTAAATAAAGCCGCCGGGGAGGATCGATGCACTGGGCCCGGGTGTGCGCCGATAATATTTGCGGCCGCTTTACTTTCGTTCTTTGTTCGGCTTATGCAGTGTTTGTGAGGGGATGGTTGGTACCTTTTTTTTTGGCCCCCGTTCTCATACCATTTATTTCCCGCTCTGGGTCAGCCATAGCCCGCATCCAACGTTCGCCATCTGATGCCCTTAGACCGTGGGGTGGCAGATGCACCCGAACGGTGGGACGAGAGTTTCCTCTTTTTAACCTGAATTATTTTAGGGCTGAGTGGCTCGAATGGAACAAAAGTTTTACCAAGGCGCGGGTGCAAATCGCGGCACTCAGTGGTGGAATAAAAATGAGATCATCATCTAATTATAACTGGTAGAAAACACTCTACAAGTTGAGGGTTTTTTTAATTTAGTAGAAGCTAGTAAACAGTTTAATGAGAATAAAGAAAACATGATCGAACACAATGGAAGTAAAGAGTTTTCAAAATGTTTGCATTAAAGTTTGATGTTAATGGTGGAATTTTATATAGTTTTTTAATTATCTGTAGGAAGTTGATTAAATTCAATCTATACATTGTAAATATATGAGGAAATACTGTCTCTGTGTTGTTTTACATGTTTTTGCTCTTTTCGTTAGTTTATTCTAAGCCATGCCTTCCGATGTAACTGTTGGCTTTTACTTTTCTCCCATTCTTATTAAGGATGGGATATCATTGTTGTTTGTTTTTATCTTTTAGATCTTACCAAAGGTATGTTTCCAATAACTTATGGAATATTACTATTGTTGTGTATTTTTCATCTATTGGGTCAATTGGTACGTCGGTCAATTAAGTTATATTTTAAAAAGATCAAGAGTTAAGATTTGAATCATTCCCAAAATTCATATAGTTGAAGGCAACATGCTTTCGATGAGGTTATGTTTTATGTTTGTAATGAAATCTTACAGAAAGATACTCATTTCTTATTACGAATGGAACTCATTGGGAAAAAATGTTTCAAAATTACGAAAATATAAGACCAATTGTTCGTATATTAATATAAATGTTGTAGCTCGATGAGTTCTAAGGAAAGTTCGCATGTTCTTTGGTAAAACCATCAAAACAGTAGCAAAATTTTACCGAAAAAATCTTCTAGAATCAAGCATCGAAAGATTCTCGCCCGGATAACCGTCTCTGCAGATCCGTGTGATCCCAAGTGAAAACATCCCCCATCACAAGGCCACCCCCTGGGGGGCAAGATGCATCAGAAAAGCGGTCGGGAAAATTCGTATTGCGTCGTCGCCGGCAAGCGCAGGCCACTAATTTGCGTTTCTATCAAGCCCGAATGAAAATAATACGTAGGGCGTACGTAGCGGGACGCTAAAGGGCCTTTCGCGCACCGATTTCGTTCGACTGGCTAGACAGAGAGAGAGAGAGAGAGAGAGAGAGGGAGAGGGAGCGAGCGGTAGTAGAAATTTCTAAATCCACCACAAGCCGGTCGCTAAAAATAAAATCCCAACCCAACCCCACGCCTCCACCGCGGCTTCATTTCGCGCTTCGCGGATCACGCGGTTTTGTTGAGGAAGGATCCAAGCCGGTGGGCTTGGCCGGCTGAGAATGATGCCGCTGGGCCGGGGGTAGGCACCAGGGATGTTGATCTTCTGCTGCGCGCTCGGGGTGAGGAAAGACATACGTATTATGTAAGGCTCGTTTCGGGTGGGTTTTGCGCGCGCGTGCTTGCCGATGGGTTGTGAAATCCGCCAGCGCGACACGGTCCGCGCGTGTCGCCCGTGTTTATTTGTACGATTTTTGAACGGATTTCGGCCCCTTTTGCTCGCTTCTTGACCAATTAATTAAGCGCAAAAACAAACGCAAAGCACGATGACACACGAGACGGGACGGTTTGTGCTGTGTCATGGTGTCGGCATAGGAAGCCCCCCTGCTGCCTCCCCCCCCCCACCCCGCTCTCTTAGGTCCGGGGTCAGCTGACGCGCGTCGTGGCGTCGTGTGGGAAAGAAAATATTGCCCCATCGAATCGGGGGAGTGATTTGTACAAATGGGAAGTTCTGAGTGTTTTTGCGTTGGTTCGTTTATTACGATTATCACGGCGAGGGGATGAGAAAAATGTACGAAATGAGATTAATTGCTACTCGATTATCTTTTTAATGGTCCGCTTTGTAAGGGTCCTGTTTGGTGAACAAGGAACATACACCAAATCATCGAGCAAGTTTGATGTACTCTTTATTTATTATTTAAGATATTATGTAGCCAGATTTCTTAAGTTTGAGGGCAATAGTTTAAAGTTGTGTTTATTTAATTGTATTTAAGGTTAATAAGCTTTCCTATCCGATAAAAATAATTACCAAAAACCCCCTTTTCTGTGTTTTTTTTTTACGAAAAGATCTAAACTTACTTGCATCAGACAAAGCCATTCAAGAACAAGAGTTCAAGAACAAGACAAGAAGAAAAAATGTATTCGACAATCGGAATAGCTCATACAAACATCACAGAGCCAAACAGGTCAAAATTACGTTAAATTAAGTAATAAGCGATATAAACTTATCGAAAATATAACAATTTTAATCAATTTCCTTACACAAACTGTTCTATTTGGAGTTTAAAATTTAAAAAATGAACTCTTTCATGTATACTATGGTTCATTTATTTTTAAACGGCTAAATGTTATTCAATTTCAATTTAAAATTATGTTTTAAACTCTATATAACAACTAAATATTGTAATTAGAGTTCACACAAAAGATTACAAAATAGCAATTCGATAGTTAAACATATTTAGATGTAAAAATAGAAGCAATTTGTTCGTGTTAGATAAACAAATTAGATGTGTTAAAATAGTTCAGAAAAAAATCGTAAAGTCTGTTCATCCCTTAAAAAATTCAATACAATAGAAACTGTGTACTTTCTTCTCTCTCTCTATCTGCTAATGAGTTACTTTCTTGCGCAAAATCCTAAGTCCCCCACGTTAACACCTAATTACAAGCTAAAACAGGTCACCGAGCGTCCTTGGGCCCCGCTCGGCGCACGCCCCACCAAAAGCAACCGCGATCGAGTTTCCTTCGCCGCACCACCGCGATCGCGATCGCACGCACGCCGTACCGTTTCACAATCACGACGCAACGTACGCACCCCTGCCGCTTGATATTGAACTAATTTTAATTCTACACCCTTCGCCCCACCACCGCCCCGGTGCCAGCGAAGAAAACGCCATCGAAACGGCCCTATGCTTCCGCTACGCAACGCACTTCTCAAACACACACGCGCGCGCACAGCAGCGTGCGCGATTACATAAGCGTCCGCGGAAGAGCGATAGTGAAGCGGCGTACTGCCTAGAACATGAGATGAAAATAAAACGGGGTGGAAATGAGAACAAGCAAAAAGAACCCAAAACAAACCCGAGAGCGCCGCGATCGCCGATCCCGCCCGGTGTGTGCGTAAACTAGAACGGGCCGGGTTTTGCGCGTGCCGCCGTCGGTGATGCCTTCGAAAGGGTGGCCTTCTTCGATGTGTGCGCGATTGCGCAACGATCTGCCTCGGTTGCTCGGTTACTCGCACCGATTGCTGCTTCACGGCAAGAAAAAGATGTACCACCATCGGGAAAGGGAGCCACGGCGTTTAAAACTGCGATCTCCCCCCCTTTTCTCAAGGATGGAACATGATGCGGCGTGGCCTCCCCTATGTGAGAACGAATTCTTGCGCATCGCTCCGTTTCCCCTGCAGCGCGGTGGAAGATGAGGCGACAGTCGAATTTAGGGCACGTTAATGATTTATTTTCGACGTACGCTAATTGGCAGGTTTCGGCGGTGCGATTCGGAGCGATGGTTGTAGAACGAACTGGACTTCCGAGTTTGGGTGGCGATGGACACTTCGGTTATGCAATTTACATTCTCAAATTTGGATCTCTTGGAATGTAAATCATTGCGCAAACCGTAAAGCTTATATGTGTCAAACTAATGTCGGAAAATGGGGAAAAGTGTAAAAGAAGCGTAAACAAGTACATTTTCTTACATATTGTTATCATCTCTCGTTTCGATATATTAAATTCTTGATCATCTTCATTACACTTTCCTTTTTGTGAGCTTTTTTTTTAGTTTAAACATGCAAAAGCAATAACAAATCTATTCTATATTATAACATGTTTGAGGATTTTTTTAAATTTCATTGAAACGATTTTTAAAGTAGATAATTTGGTCTGACCTCATTTGCAGTGTTAATTTAAATGTTTATGAATATAACAAAATGTATTCTACAAGACTTCAGTAACGAGAAATACTAAAAAATTGCAGGAAATATACACAAACAAATCGAAATGAAATATCAATCAGAGAAAAAAGAAAAGAATATATAAACAACAAAACGATGAAACAAAGGGGATAAACAAATTAATCAAATGAAATAATGAATGGATATATAAAAAATAATATTCGATTCTCAACTCAACAGAGCTATTCTTCTGTGGATATAACAAAACGTACTTCTTATAAATTGAATATAAAATATTGGAGAAAAAACATTAAAACTCTCTTAGCTTCATAATTCATATTTCATATCTTATTATCTTCAGATTATACATATGTGCATAAATGATTTTATTTGAAAATTATTATAATGTTTGGTCTCAATTTGTTTGTATTACTTTAATTTATAACTTACTTATTGCGGATACTTCTATGTTTAAATTTACTCGTTCTCTTAACAACTGCCTAACAACTCTACGAAATATCTTCAGAGATGCACTTAATGCATTTTCAAAGAGTTTTCGAACATCTCTATCTATATTATTAAAATAAACTTCAAATCTTTCTCCCACAGATTATACTGTCAGCAGGCTGAAACCGCAAGTGTGCGCCCTCGGTCGTTACGCCACTAAGAACCACTTACGGCTGATTATCTAACAGTGAGAGTGGTGGCAGAGAACTTTGTTCTCGCCTCGCACCGACTCGCCTTCTAACGGTATTTAACCATCATCGCTGGGTGCACCGCGTCACGGACCCACGGGTGCCACGGGTATCAGCGTTTGCCGCGCCAACGTGACGGTCGTCCGGAGAAATGGACCGCCATCAGCTACTGCACCCTTCTGCGGCTAGATTGCTAGTCAAGGTTTCGCGACGCATTCGCTTTGTGCGTGCGCTCGGGGCAATCGGAGCACGGGCATGCGTTTCCGGCTGTGACGCTAGAACCTTGAGTTGATTCCTGATCGTGCTCTAGACGAGACGCGGGAGCGAGAAAAAGGTAGACGCATGCACGCGCAATCCATTATGCCCGCGACAAAGTGATCTGACGCGATCGTGTCGGAGTCCGGGCTGACAGTCGGCCTGTCGGTGGGTGACAGACGACAAACGATCACCTGTCTCGTTTTGTTTGGCGGCCGTGTGTCAATCTTGCTGTGGCTGGTAACGTTATTCGATTACTTAATATTGGCAACACATAATGGGCAGGCTTAGCTTCGGAACATGAACATCTGAATCGACGTGCAAGACATCTTCGAACTCGCTTCGATTCGAGGCCTGCAATCGCGCTGCATTTGGTAGACTGATCGTAGCCTTCAACTAGAGCGTCACCATGGCAACGGGAATGACACGGCACCCGCTTCGGTTACAGTTTGACCAACTGCGACATCGGCGACAACCGCCCCGAACGAACTCCAACCACCCGTGCCGAGGTGATGACGACGGTAATGATGATGGCGATTGGATTGTTTACGGCCGACGACAACAACGCCGCCAGTGTGCTGTAACGGTGCCAATGGGCTAATCTCGAAAGTGGGTCTACGAGGGCGAGCTGGTTGCTGGTTTTTTTTCCTTCCTACCCTCTTGTGTGTGTGAGTTTCACTCGCCGTCGTTGTAGTTGGGGTGCGCGAGGAGCGCGCAAAACTGTTGTTTTCATTCAGCGCGTGTAAACTCTGTACCCCGAAGCGCACTGTGGACTGTGTGCTCGGTGTTAGTTACCCTTCGATCGCCCCCCCCCCCCTCTCTGCGCTCATTAGACGACAAGGTAACTGAGCCTGGGCTGGGAAAGATAGGTCGCGTCAGCGAGCCTACTCGGTGTGGCTGTGCGTCTCTGTGTGCTTGTTTATCATCAGCTCGACGAGGTAGGAGGCCACACACTGACAGGCGCGCGAACTGGCAAACTAGCGTCCAAGATGGAAGTAACGGTACATTCAGCATTCCGTCACTTCCGTCCTTGCCCGCGAATGTCACCACCAGCGGCGCTCGCATTGTCCTTCTATGGGGCCTGAGTCGTGTCGCGGCACGGCGTGGGGTTGCGTTGCTCTACTCGCTTGCTACACTCCTATTACTTTTTGCATTAGTACTGTTGGGTTCTTATGTTTGTGAAGGAGTAATTGTGTGTCTAATCTTTTACTCATTTTTTAATATTGCTCCTATAATGTTGTATTATTACTATTAAAATAGTGATATTTTCGTACTCCATTTTGCTTTCATTGTTCTTCTTTTGTATGTTCTTCCTGTTTTTGTTATTGCAGTATTGCAATGAGAAATATAAGCCTTTTGTGCCATGGTTTAGATTTATGATCGTTTCTTACTTACTTTCTTGTTAACTCTTATACAATCTTGAATACTTTTCTTTACTTCTTACTTTCTTGCTTTTTCAACATATTTACTCATTTACTTAATAATTTTCGCTCAATTTTATCTTTTGAATAATGCATACGACCAAGTTGAAGTTGTCTTGTCTAATCCTTTGTACATTTTTGTGTTTAACTTGTTTGGCTGATGTTGGTTTTTTAATTTCGTCTCTTTTTTTCTATTACTTTATTTACTTTTATCACTTTCTAGTTAAGATTGGTTACAACATACAACCATTTGCTTACAATGAGTCGTTTCAAACTGTTTCATCCTAAACAGCAGCGCTCATCAATCAATACAACCGATTCGGGTTGCCTCAGGCACCCGAAAAGAAAGCGCATTGAACTCGCTCTCTTGCCACGTGCCCCACGTTCGGAAGCGGTTCCCACTGTCCGGATGTGTACACCGAACAACAAGGCCATTGCGCTGTTGTAACGGCCAGCTGTCACCGTGTCGGACGGTTGTGTAGTAAATTTCTTCCTTCATTCATTCGCCATCACGTAACGAGGTCGATCGCGGGCTGTACATCGCGGCCGCTCGGCAAAAACTCACCCAAACGGTCGAACAAAACAACGACACCACCATCTGCCATTTCGTCGGGTAAGGTTGACCCTCCCGACGTACGAAAGAAAGCACAACCCAAGAATCGCGTCTGTATATTGCCCCCGTCCTCACTTAATGGGAAAGTGAGCACGGCCAACACAGACAAGCGGACGGCCCCGAGATACGTTCTGCCAGTCACGCGCTATTTTTAGGGCCGCCCGAGGCACATGTGTGTTCGGGTGTTGTTAAATTTAGTACGTAAAAACAGGAACTCACTGTTTACCACGCCGACCAGCAGCCCGGTGTGGGTGTCGGCCGTGTGTCTGCTGGTCGGCGTCGCTGTTCCACGATCGGCCCATTTTATTGAATGAATAATTAAACCGACGCCAACGAGGCCCACCCGTTGAGTGAGTGGCCCCCTTGGGAGGGGGTGGAGGGGTGGCGAATCCTGACGGAACGCACGGACACTCATACACACAAAAGGCGAGCGAACAAGAAGTTTAGAGTCACTCAAACCTGTTGGGCGGCCCTGTAATTGTTTTGCCGTTTGCTGTAAGGGACGTATTTTAGATCGTATTACTCATCGGATAATTCGGTGCTGATTTCGTCGTTTTGCATTGCGAAACTGTACTTATTGCGACGTATTGCAACGAAAAAAAGGTGATCTAAGGATTCAGCCTTTGGTAACATCGATCTTATATAAATATATTCTAATAACATTCACGCTGTATGCGCAGTTTATATTGTGATTTTTCCAACTGTCAACCACTTCTCGCGGACCTAATTTTAATTACACCGTTACGTTTGCTTAGTTTTCTCACCACTCAAGGTATCTGGACAGTGTTCCATTTGAATAAATTCAATATTATGTATTTAGGTCATGATGGAGGTTAAAAAAATCTATAAGCAAGTATAACTCTGTTGAGCAAGCTACTAAAACTAGCATTTATCGATAATTTAACTGTTATACAAACAACATTTATAAAAATAAACTCTGCTTTCAATAAACGCAATTAGAAAGCATTATTTGAAAAGAAAAAATATGAAAACTACCAGGCGTCTCCATGTGCGTCACTGCGAAAAAAGACAACCTTTTCTTTTAACGAACAAAAAACGCAGCATGCTCTGGTATTTACATTTCCCAGCTCCGGCACATGCACACAGCTCACCGGCACATCCAAACCACCACGGCACGGGAAACGGCGTGAAAGTCTTGACCTAGTGACTTTGTGCCCTTTTCCAGCGGTGGCACCGAGGAAGCGACCGAAACCCTTGAACACGACGGTGCGCTGGGTGCCACTGGAGTGGCCGCGTTGTCTCGCCGGCTCTCGCTCTCTCTCTCTCTCTCTCACCCTCACACATGGAGCTGGAGCAGTTTTTTGTTTCACCGCCTGCTGACGTCCGCTGCAGGTAATCGGAGCGCTTTTGGGAAAGCGCTCGTTGCTGTAATGATTGCTGTAACGTGCGCACGGCCAACACAAAAAAAAAGCATCGTTTAGCGGCAGAAGGAAAGTCTTCCGATGGTGGTGGGCCCACCGGTAAACACACCGCTCCGGTGTTATATGTTGAGAAAGTCAGCGCGAGAAAGAAGAAAGTGGATGATGTAGCATGCGAGCGTAGGGAGCGGACCTTGCCCGGTAACCTCACCCTTGACGGTGGCCTGAAGGTCTCCGGTTGGGCGCTGTAATACAGTGCAGGACAAGTGATGTGCACGGTGGTGGAGTGTTTTTATATTATTTTTTTCCTTACAAGCAGTTTGAAGTAAGATTTAGACTATTTTACTATAAACCAGCTTTTTAGATACTATAGCTATTTTTGGAATAGTAAATAAGTTTATATATCTTGAATGATTGAATATTAATTTGAAAATATTATAAATGTGTATAAAGAATCAAATTTTATTAAAAAAAACCTCAATCCAATTGTTTTTCTGAACAATATAACAGAAAAAGCGCCAAAAAAGACAAAAACCAGTGAAAGAAAGTGTAACAAAAATGTAAGAAAATGTAAGTACGTATTGCTCAGTTACTTGCAAGTGTATTGGTGCATTCGAAAATGCCAAACTAACGGTCTGCTTAAACACACCCATCTGTCGCAAAATCCGTTGGTCCCCGTCGGCCGTTGAGCAATCTGTGCCAACCATCCGGATCCGGAGCCCCACCGAAGACGAAAGCCGTACCGCAATGGGGCGGAAAATTTCTCCGTTTCATCCCAAAACACGGGGTCCGCGTCGGCTCGAATCCGGGCCAGGGTGCTACGGAGTGTAACCATTATTACCATCACCCTGCGAGATTACTTCATACCGCGGCGGTAGGTGTCGGGGTACTGTTTCCTCCCCAAATGCCCCCCTCCTCGTATCGCGGAGAAATGGAGAAAGCGAATCGTGGAAATTCTACCCGGTCGCATCATCGCTCGCTCGCTGCTCCATTCCACGGTGATTCGATACACGGCGCCACGCACGCCGAGCGATCGGTTACACGGAGAATCCGCAGCTCGAGGAAGCTTTCGACGGGTGAACCGGTGAACCAGAAACGCGATTACACGGGCGGAAGTGTGTGTGTGTGTGCCTTCGTATTCGGAACGCGAGCTAAAAGGAAGAGCGAAAGTTGGCCTAAGCTGCCGAGCGAGTTTTGTTTGCATTTATGCTCTGCGGTGCGATTAATGAGGGGGAAATTATGTTGGTCACTGTAAAAAGAGAGGGAAAGAGAGAGTAATAGGGTTTGATTTAGTTGTTTTATGTCTATTGGCATCTTTTGTTTGAAGCATAGGAATTTATTCACATTTTTAACACATTTTCATTCATTTGTATTTTATGAATTCATTTTTGTGTTCATTTTCGGATGAAGTTGCTTTAGTTGCAACATAAAATTACTTCTTTTGCTGAAGGTTTCACATGTATTAGCTGCTCTATTCATTTCTCTATTCTTATATTAGAAAATTGTCAATAAAATTCCCCCGCAAAAGCCATTACGGGAAAGCATGTGTTATTTATTCGCTGCAAACGAAAAAAACACTTTCCCATGGCATCGATTCCGATACCGGGCAGGCCGTAATGAGACGTGATAAAATGGGAGCATCTTTCACCGAAAAACAACGCGAAAGCGACGAGTGCGCCATCACCCGTGCATGTGTGCGAGGTGGCCGAATCGAAAGTTTCGACGAGAGAACCCACGAACGCGATAGGAGGAAAGCGGCGAACAATGCGGCGGACGCTTGGAAGTGAAAACCCACGCGGTGTGATTCGCGCAACATCGCCCGAACGTGGGGCCACGGGCCCTCCCGCTGGATCCCATCCGTTGCCGTCATCGAAAGCCTCCCCTGGGCTCATTTGTGTAATAATTTGTAATTTGTTATGAAAGTGAAGCGAAAGCGTGCGGTGCGCGGGCTCGTTCGAAGTTATGCTGCGTATGCGATGCGCTGAGGTTTTCCTCTTTCGGCTTCGCCTGTGAAATTAGAAGTGGCCCAGGCCCGCCACCATACTTTGTGGTGTGTTTTTGGATTGTATTTTGATGCCTGCCTGTGCTGGGAAGGAAGAGATATCTCGGTTATTGGAAGTTATGGAGAATTTTAGTTGATGTCTGAATATTAAGCGTATTTTTCATGCTCTTAATCATTTTTATAATGTGTTAATGCTTGCTAGGCGATTTAGTGTCTATGTTTTCATGATCGTTTGCTATTTGTTTGTTTTGTTTATCAACAATAAGTTTTGATTAAAATATTTTTAATTTTTCTTTCGTTAAATAACTTTCTTATACATTTTCAAATAGCATTATCTCTTTATTTTTTGATCCTCTAAACAACAAAGATGATTTGTCTTTAAAGTTTGCTTCGTCGTTTTCTCTGACTGTGTCATTATTTCATAAGTATTCGAAATTCAAATAAAAATTAATGTTTTTTTCTGAATCTCTGTTGATTGCTGCACTTTTGTTCTCCATTTTCATTTTTATGATTTCTTATGATCGCTTTACAGTAGTGTTTTCATCTCTTAAATATTTTTATATTTTTATTTATTTTCATACTTCTTTATTTTTCTTCCTCTATTGTGTAGTAATGCTAGCCCGCTCGCAAATTCTCTGTTTTCTCGTCCACATTCGTTGTGACCTTTTGCATTTCGCGACCTAATACCCCACACAGACGCTGGTGGAAATGCCGGAAAAACACTGTTTCACGGTCGCCCGGATTGCTTCCCGCTCCGACTGTTTCCACCGCGCCATGACCTCGAAACTAGGTCTCCACCTTGATGAAAGGCCATGTGTGTGTGTGTGTGTGTGTGTGAAATCGTGAGTGAAAGTGTTCTAAATATGTGTTCCCGCGTGCTGCCGCGACTACAAAGCAGCACGCGCAGCATGATAATCAAGAACCGGTTCCAGGGCGGAACGGTCACGAACGAAACCGTGGCGCAACGGTGGCCGGGTGGGTTTGGCCTCGTTTGCGATAGGCCGAGCGGGCGAGCTCGGCAGCCGGAAACCCCCGTGTGTCCCATTCAGCTCCCGGGGGAGCCGGTCGGGGCCGTTTTGTGTATTCCCTTTTGGTACCAGTTGCGTTCGCCATTTGGTTTTCTACCTCTCTCTTTCTCTCTCTCTCTCTCTCTCCGTACTCCGTTGTTAGTTGCACGATTTTCCCGCACACGGCATCGTCGAACGTCGGAAAACGTCGGGTACGGGTGCGTTCTGGAAAAACGGCCGCAGCGCGAGTCAGCTCGCAGCCGTAATCTCCGCTCGAAGAAGGTCAGTAAAAGTGCATACCGGCTCGCGCGCACCGTTGACACCGTTTTTGTGGTGGCGCAGAAAATAGAACAGCCTACTTAGCAAACACGAGAGCGGTTTCGGTGCAGGTCGTAAATCATCCTGCGCGATGCGCTCCGTTCGCCGGGGATGGGGGAGAAGACTTTTACTTTGCTCTTGTGGATACCATCCGCGCTGGGGCAACAGTGTTGTTTGATCACTTTGAGATTGGGACGGAATAGGCGAGTGTACGACATTTTTGTGGAAATTTTTGTTGTAATTTATTTGTTGGAATTTGTTGTAAATTTATGTATGCCTATTCTCTTTCGGATTTTTTTTTTCATAGAACCTGAAGTATCTGCCTAGATCTGTCTGAAATTAGATGAAAGATCATGATCATGAAAGATCTTTTATTTTAATACATTTTCACCATTTTAAATAGTAAGCTATTTCTTGGTATTTGCCTTTCTACAAGAGAAAGTTTAATATTGTAGGGAAAACATAATAAAACAGAAAATCAAAAACAAAAAGCAAGTTATAGAAAAGAAAAACAAAAAACTAAAGAGGAAAATGCATAAATGAGAAGATTTAGTCGACAAATTAGCTCTTTAAACCGTTATCTCAAACCGAATCTCACTTCTATATTTCATCATATGTATGGTACAAATTTTAAAAATACGTTTTATTGATATAGCCATTCTTCTTTCTAATTCTTCACCTTGGTAAGTGTTCTTATTATTGTTATCTAATCTTTAAGACTTTATGGCATTAAGTCAGTCTATATTAACACCTGAGGATAGGCACTGAGTGTGCATGTCTTATTATAGGTTTATTTAGAAAAACAATGAAAGAAGGAAATAATAATACTGAAAAGGCACTAATAACTAGCTAAAGAGAATAATGGAATTTCATTTAAAACAGTTAAATGTCATCATTTGTCTTTAGAAATATTGTGCATAATGTAGAGCTTGCATCTTGTGGTTATTGGCCATGACTTTATTAGAGTACAGTGGTTAGTTTGAACGTTTCTTGAAGAATTTACGACTTTTTTTCAAGTGAAAACTGTTTTTCATCCCTGCTCTGAACTCTCGAAAGATGAATGAAATAGAAATTGAGCAGCTCCCCACCACCGGGCTGAGCTAAAACCGCGCGCAAACCTTTCCCAAACTGCAGTCGCTTTCTCCCGCGGCCTTTACACTGCTAACTCGCTTGCTTCGGCTTCATCTTTTCCGTTTTCCACACGTAACTTTTCTCCCGGCGTTTGAAGCGCCGAACACGGGGTCTCAGTGGTACGCGATGCGCTCGCCTCAACGACGATGCAATCCGTGCTCCGTGAGCTGTGAGCCGCCTGCGAAGAAAGCACCCTTCGCTCGGTGCCTTCTACGCCCTCGTCGCACAGCTTCCATCGAGCAGGCGGAGAGAAGGCAAAAGCAAAAGCACAACACTTACTTTTGACACACAACCAAGCCACGGTTGCTTCGATTGCGCACACATTTACACCGATTTTTCGATCGTAACTTTCTTTTTATCCATCGTACCTTTTCCTCCTTCAGCGGCGTGCCGTGTCGAAAGCGGTCCGAAACCGAAACACCCGTCCGTCCAGTTTTCTGCCCACTTCCCCCCTGAGTGTGTGTGTGTGTATGACAGCACAAAACGAGCTGTGACCCAGTTTCTCCGCGTCTGCTCGGGGGCCGACCGGAAAAACTCTCCCGCGGTGGGGGACGGGCGCGACCGCGAAAACGGCGTGATCTTTCAATGGCAAACCGGCTGATTTTCACGGCTCAACCCACCGCGGAATGGTGTGTGTTTTTTGCTGCTGCCACCGCTGCTGCATGCAAGCGAGAGCGAGATTCCGGGCACGGTGTATTTTTGGCTGCTCGCTTTACGGCTTTTCGGTGAAAGCGATTTCCTTGCCGCTTTATCGTGCCGCCCCAAAATCGTACCGCCGCGAGGGCTTTTTTTGGGGGTTTATTTTTGTCCGGTTTTGTTGCGAATTTTCCTCCACCGCACACACACGTGCTCCCCAACGGCGTGGTGCGTTTCGCGATCTGCCTCCGGTACGATCGGAAATTGGTGTACCTTTCTCCGCTTTCCACGCAACGATGCAGATCAGGCGAGCCGAGCCCGGGCGAGAGGGAGCTGAAAATAAACAAACATTGGTTTAAAACAACACACAAAAAAAACACACACTGTTGCCAAACTCATCACTCTTACTCGTGGCGGTGAAACATAAATAGCAACAGCAAAAAACAAAAAAATCGCAGGAAACATAACCTGCCCTCCAGCGCGAGAAAAAAACACACTTCATTATCTTATGTTTTGTTTTGGTTTTTTTTGTACGTTTTCTGGGAGGTGGTGTTGGGCGGATTTTTTTCTTTCTCGAACCTCAGGTGAATGCAGTTGTTGTGCGTATTGTTTGTTTGTTTTTTGTCCTTTTGGGTTTGAAGTTTTCTCATTTTATCCGTGAAAGTCGTGGACGGGAACTGCTCGTAAACTAGAGCGAGAGGTTTTGATCGATATGTTATCATAATCGTTCGTCATTTAGTCGATTTTCTTATATTGTGTTTTGGTTGTAGAAAAAATTGGTATACTTTATAGATTTTGAAAACAAAATCTGAAAACTATTACATGGTTTATGAAAATTATGATTTTTTAATGAAAATTTCACTATTATTATTATTTTATGTAATTTTTCGTATCATGTTATGTTTTTTTTCTTCATTTTTATGTTATTTCTATTATTTATTTAGCAGCAAATTACCTCTCGAAAAACTAATCAAACACTTTCGTCGGAAATAATACATACATATTTAGAGGATGTGGAATTTAGTAAAAAAATAGTACAAAATTGATAAAAAATATGAAAAGATACCTTTCATGAGTTTGGCAAATCTATATTTTTAGAAAAATGGTATCAGTTTCTATGGCATACATTGTTTTTAATATGTGATTATTTTAAATGTCTATTAACATCGTGCATTGAGATGACTTTATACTTTAGACTTCACTTTTTGGATAGCTTGAACATCTCAATTTAAATATGAATTCATCATGCTAAGTTTTTACGGTCCATTTAAAAAAGAAACCCCACTCCGTCGTGTCATGAACCGTGAGCTCATCGGATTTCTTCTTCGAAGCCGCAAACGCAAACAGACCCATCCGATGCAGCTGCTCTTAACCTCTACCAAGCGCGGCCGCTCACACCCCGCCGTATCGTTGAACCCATAAAAATCCTCGTGCATGAAAACAAACGGTGCGGATTGTCCGCGTGCGCGCCCCGGTCACGTCCTGCGTTGTTGTTACAATTCGCTGCCCGAAAAAAAAAATGGAAGAAAAATAAACATAAAACCCACACAAACCCACTTACGGGTGCCTTCCCGGGTGCCCATAATCGCCACCCTGTCTAGGGCGGTCAACGACCGGGCGTGCTGCAATTGATCAAGTGGCGTAAAGCCAAACCGACAGCGGCCGCGATGCGCGAACTGTTTACTCCCGAAAATCGCACTGCAAGCGGGCCCCTGCCGCTGTTCCTTATCAGCGCTCTTCGGGGAGGCACGGGATGGGAGGCGTCCCAGAGGGAATCCAGCGTTCTCTCTCTCTCTCTCCCTCTCTCTCGTCTTTATGGTTGTTTGTTATCGCATCCGATATCGGTTTTCGGTGTGGGAGGGTGCCCGGATGGAGGGAGGCATGTAATGTTCGTGTCTCGTGGATGTGTTTTTATTTTACAAGCGTGAAATGGCAAATTGCATCCGGCTTGTGCGGCATGTGCCGGTGGAATAATGTACTTAACTGTGACTGAAATAGACTTTTATGATGGTTCCGAGAGTTTGCTTTATCTACCGTGGAGGGCAAATGTGTTGGAAGAGACATTAAAAATAGCTTCCTAAAAGCAAACAACCGAAGTTTGCATCTTTGAAAAGGGTGTCCCTGCTGATGCAAATGATGTAAAACGTGTGAAAATTGGGTTAAAAACCGCATTGATGCATTAAATTGCATAAAAACTATAACAACCATGACATGATAACATAAATGACAAAACAAACTAGAACGATGAAATACTCTTACAGCAAAAAAAAATACTAATAAATAACTCTGTTAAATAACAGTTCTTCTCAATCATAAACGCCTCCGAACAGCTGTAGCTATAGCACCGTGATGGCATCATCGGCCAACTTTGATCAAGCCCCATATAAAAACACTGAATCAAAGTAAACAGAAACGTCACGAAGGCATTTCTGATGACAGATCACAACAACATAAAAATGCGTAAGGAAAATCGGAAAAAGTTGTGCGTAAAACAACAAGAAAGCGAAAGATAGCAAACAACGTCCTCTGCACGTAGATTCGTAAACAAATCTCACTCGACCGTAGTGGAAGGTGTGCGACCGAGCGTGATAAAGAAACAGAGAGAGAGAGAGAGAGGGATAGAGAGAAAGAGAAAGAAAGGAAGATGTCAGCTCCCCGGCACGTCACCGGCAGGCATCATCCGGCTGCACCGAAGAAAGCAAAAAAGAGTTGCAAATGAAAACAAGATAAGCGACACCCCAACCGATTGTCATAAACAGATTTTGGGGGAGCTCGCGAATTTGTTTGCGGAATGCCTGCGCTATCTGTGGCACGCGGTTCGCCAGTGGCTGGGGGGAGCTGTTGTTTGGTGTACGGCGAAGCAACAACCTCGATGTAAAGTGAATAAATAAGAGAACATTATTTAATTCTACAGGGGGTGTGACATTGGGATGAAAAAAGTCGTTCTAAAGAAATTGAATACTAATTAATAAGATTATATGTATACACTTTTAGTACTTTTGCTTAGAAAGATTGTATAAAAGCATGAAAAACTGCAACATTCAAACATATATTCGATAATTTTTGACATTCCATACACTTTTCAATCACTTTTCAGCGCTCATCGCAAACGGCCCAAGTACGCGGTTCCTCCCCGAACACAAACACACAGACACGCACACCGGAAGTTTCGGGCCGAGTGCCAGGCGATTGCATAATGTTTTCGGGCAACCCAACGGGGCCCCCCGTGTGTCGCCCGTTCAGGCACGTCGCGCGATTATTATTGCGCGGCCCAAAACATATGCACGCATTCTCGGCGCGATCGGCGCGTTTGGCGCGATTACGCCAGTTCGGTGCTTGCCTTTCGATGGCAATAATGTGAAAGGGAGCGAGAGAGAGAGAGAGAAAAACAACGAACAACAGTTGAACGCGAGCTGTGATTTTTTTTTTATCAGAGCATTTGTTTGCGTATGATTTCACACAATCTTGCGCCCTTTAATGGGTGGTTACGTGAATTTGGGGCACGTGCTGCTGAAAACGGCGATAGTGCTTATATTATATGTGCATGTTGTGAAGGAAAGACTTATTTTAACTATTTAGAACCACTATAACAGAAGCAAGTCGAATGAATCTCACACTTTTATAGTATTTTTTATGTTTTATTTGGAAGATCTTTGGCAACATTTCATTACTTCTTTTGTTTTAGCTTTTCTTTTTTCATTTGGGGTGTTTTTTTTTCTACGTAGTATGTTTTTTTTGTACGCAGTATGTTTTAGGATTCATTTGCATTTATTTATCGTTTTTTTATTTGTTATTTGATAACTGTTTTCATTTGATTTCTTGTAGTTTTCTTGCTTTTTGTTGAAGCCCCTGGCATTATTGAAATTATACATGTTTTTCCACTCTCGTACATGAGATCCTACTACTTCCACAGCCTAAAATTACATCAGAAACACAATCACACGAAACTCGTATTGCATCATTGTGCGATGCACCCTCAATATACCAACCCATGCACACCAACAAAACAAATCGTATCACCCCGACAGCAGAACAGGAATTAAGCAGCAGCAAACTCCCCAACCAAAAAAAAAAAAACAACAGCACGTCTACAAATTTTCAAATCATTCTTCTCGCTCCCCATCTCACACGAAAACGCAGGCGCAACGCCGTTCGCGTTCGTTGACCTTTCATTGTGCAGACCAACAGCGGCAAAAAAGTGCACCAAACGACTGCCAAATCTGTCTTACTTCATCTTCCACGCGTCGTTTATCGTTTGGGCCATTCGTGTTTTTCGTTTTTCGCCCTCGGCCCGGTTCGGTTTCAGTCTGGGGGGGGGGTGTGGGACCAGAGAACTGGGGTATTGAATGTCGCCGCGCGGCGCGAGCACAACAAAATGATGCCCAAAATGCATCACGCTGGCCGCTCTGAGATGCTGGCGATATGTGCAGCTGCAGGCGTGCCTTTTTTTGCGAGTTGTTTCTGTGTTGCGTTCTAAGCCGTGTGCTCCAGAGGGCCGTGCCTTTGAGAGGGCATTGCATTTAGAACGAGGGAAGTGAGCGTACGGATAAAAGCGTCGGTCTGAAAATGTGCATCGTTCGAGTCCGGGTCGGATGGAGCATGGAGCACGGAGCTGTAAGAGCTGCCAAAAGAATTCCGCGATAATAAGGGGGATGGAAGGAAAATTACGTATGGATTGGTGTGGCTGATTGCATCATGCGGATGGTGAATGATTAGGTGGAGAACTTTGGGTATGTATGTAGTATGCAGTTTGTATGTTATGTTTCCCTTTTTAAATTTAATATAACAAGATCTATCTAAGGTTTATTATTTGACAATTTCCCATTCGTCACTTTCAGTTTTCAACCAGTATTTCTATAAGTAAATAACTCGGATCATTGTCAAATCGCCTTCAGAATGAATGCCTTATTGAGGAGGGATATCACAGCCTAAACATCTCAACCATTTCAATGTACTTTGTATTTTTTATGAATTAAAAATCACAAAAAACGGCGATTTTTCGGGGTGAATCTTATAAGGATCTTGGCGGGATTTTATCGGGATCTTGTATAAGAGTTTATTAAGAGTTTAAGAGTTTTATTCAAGTATTTATTAAATTTTTATTCTACCAAAGGCTAACACTCTGAGCTAAAAATGGAATGGACGTGAAGATATATACATTTTAGCCGCTTTGTCTCAGGCCAGTGCCGTAGCGTACATGGTAAGCGCTTCATATTACACTCAATCGACCTGGGTTCAAATCTCGACGGATTCTGGCACATCAACTGGAGTGTGATTTGGTGAGAACTAGGGCTAAACTCACGATCAAACGAATCTTGAAATATGAAAAAGATCTATCTATGAATTCTCTTTGAAAATACTCTAGAAGGGCGGACAAGTTCCAAAAATTGGAATAAAAAAAATCTAAAATTAAATTGAAAACTTCGTGGATTTTGTCAAATCATATTCTAAAGACTCGAATCTCGCTGTTGTTTGTCATCCATCCGCATTCCAAGAATATCGTATGATGATTAGCTTTTCCTCGCTCCACCGACGACGACGACGATCGAGACGACGGATTTTACCCGTGAATCATTTGTTTTCACCTGAAAATGTGCGCCTGCCCGCCGTTCTCGACCTTCGCCAGACCTTCCCCCGGATGGCCTTTGCATCGTGCACGTGCACCGGGTTAGGCTGGCGGGTGTGCAACAGCCCGATCATTGCGCCACCCATCCATCCATCCGCGGGCCGAAATCGGCACAAAATTCAGCGAATTTCCCCAAGGACACTGCAGCTGCCGGTGAGTTCCCCCCCCCCCACACACACACACACACAGGAGGAGGCACTCACGTGTTGTTTTTCGGGCGTTTTGTCAATCTCCCGCATGTGTGTGTGTGTGTGTGTGTGCGTGTCGAATTGACTGCAGTGCAATGCACTTTCGACTGCGCGGCTCGAAGAAGATCAAAAAGACGTCATCTCTAAAAGCAAGCGCGCAAAACACACACACACACAACAGGGGGAAAAAACATGCCGATCCAATTTTAGGCCTGCTTCCCGATGTGTGTTGCTTTGGGGTGGGGTTTGTTTTGTGTTCGTTGTGTTCTTCCCACCCCCTCCCACGAGCCCACGGAGGGTGGGTCGGTGTGATTATGAAATCGTTCACATCACGTTGCGAAACGTTCGGCCCAAGAACTGGGCGAGATGTGTGCGCGAGTGGTTAGAATGACGCCGTACTTCGCCGTCCGTTCGACGCGAGAGATGAACCTGCAGCAAGAGGAAGCAAAAACACACACACAATCAAAATCGATCGTAGCAGGCGCGGGAAAACGCGTTCGTCGCGTGGCGTCGGGAAGCGCAGATTGCGCGCCAAAGTGGTTCGCTTTTTATTCGTTGACCCCCGGCGGCGACGACCGATGGGCGCATGGTTTTTTTTGTTGTTGTCCTGTTTGCACGAACACGCTGTGGCTGTTTGCAATAATTCTGGTTCGCTTTCGGGTCCGATCTTGTGCGGCTGTTTGGCCCGATGCACGCGGGATGCACGCCGCGAAAAGGATGCAGCGGAGAAGGTCAACAAACTGGCGGAACTGGCTTCCTTTCGCTGCTGCCCTGGTGCCGGACGTGATTAGAACCGACGTTTGGACGTTTGGTATCGTGCGTAAGTGTGCCCAGCTTGACTGTGTGTGTGTTGGCTGCGAGGCAGACACATACGGCGCACCATCCCGCCCGTAATTCGGGGGTTTCGTGATTGATTTCGTGGAAAATGATACACCCGGTCGGCGGTGGCAGCTGCGTTTGCTGTTGATTAGAAGCAGATAAAGGGGTACACACGGCGCACACATGTGGCCTGCCGGATGCAATTCTCGCCGTTTGACGGTGCTCTGTTATTTGCAAGCAGAGGGCAGAAAGAAAAACGTACACTAAAGCGGGCATTTTAGCGGGGCGAACGATACTTTGTCCGGCGGTACGACATATTAGCGATGATGAAGCTGAGAACGTATTGCACAATGGTTTGGTGGAGGTTTTGGGTTGAGGAGCACATGCTTGACGAGTTCTGTTGGGATTAATGGGAAATTATTTTTGATTATATTACTTCTCGCCCATGAGCAGCTTGAATGTTATGTTTTTTAACACAGTAATGATATTCTTCTGTTATGTAATCGGGCTTATTATTTAACAGTGTAACGTCGTCTTCAGCTCGAGTTTCGAACTTAATGAGCATTTTGGAAACTGAAAAGAATAAAACTAAATCCGAAAAAAACTCCTGTAACCATCTATAGATTTATCCAAAGTTATAAAATACAAAAAGCAATACGGCGTTCAAGTAAATAAAGTAAATAAATGAAAAATAAAATACAGAAAAGACATATAAAGAAAAGAAAGAAAAGACTATGTATAGCCCTCGTGGCGAACAATTTCAATAATAATAATAATAATAACAATGATAATAGCAATATGTTTAGAAACTTCAATGTAATGTCCAATCTGTTCGACCAACATATCTCCATATCCCAATTCCATCAAAATCTTCGCAACTCCAGCCTCTGTTCCTTGCTATCATCTCCAGGTCTTAGTTCCTCAACCGTATTAGGATTACTAAGCTCAGAATAGACTAAGGTGGGTTAATATAGTTGTTATGTATTCGTTTTGTTAAACCTACTAGGTGAAAAATTTCATAAATAAATAAATTCAATTTCATCATACGTAACATACGCCAAACGTGTTTCATCATGCATTGGCTTTGTTGCCGATTGCTACCATTTCGTTATGCCATTCCCAGCACATGATGAAACATTCTGAAGAGCTGACTCACCACGCCAAGAATGCAGACTGAAGATGAGGAAAAAAAATGCGCCCGAACCGAAGCCACCGCTTGGTTGAGGTAAAAGGTGGTTAAATGAGTTCTTTATAGCGAAATCTTCGATGCATCGGACCATTTTATTCCTCCCCGATATTCTTGCAGTTTCTATTGCGCGCCGTGTTTGCTTACCGGTATTTCCGGACCACCGGTAACAGCGCGTTCAGACGCAGGGAAGATTCATGAGTTGCATGACTCACCGGTGAAGCATTTCCTGGAGCGATGACTTGCGGAATCGATGGCACCATCGATGGCCAGCAACAAGAAGTGCGAACCTTGAGGGCCGCCGGGAACGACCTGGGATATGATTCACGTGCAGAGTCGTGATCTTCGAGTAATCGTCTGCTTCTAGTAACAGATAGATCGCGTGTTGCGTAATTGGCCTTTGCTATCGTTGCCATGGACGATCTATTGACACTGCCGGACGTGTGAGGCGATCGAAGTTGATCGATAAATTTGCATCATTCGCTCCACGTTCCAGTGCAACACGGGTCCGTGTACAGCACGCTGCGACAAACAGGCCGGTTGGGTCCGTTGGGTAACCGTTACGTTAATTGATATTTAATATTCTTATTAGATCTGAATCCACGCTTTAACGCGCTGAACAGCAAGTTACCGGCAACAGTGTTGCAGGGAATCTCGATTTCCCTTTCAAACTGTTGAATAACTTATACTTCACTTACTGCAAATGTTTATCGTCAAGTTATAGCTCGCGCGCCACGCTGATACATCTGCCAGCGGGCAACTTTCAAGAATGTGAAACAAAGTGCCGAGTGGGAAGAAAGGGCGCTAACATTCAGTGAAACTATGTGCATGCGCCAAGCCGCAAACCGCCGCGGCGGACGCGATTCCACACGCGTAGGCTCACATACCACAAACGGCACTGCAAGTGCAGCGTTGCGTTCTGCACGTTTATGGCAGCTCCGCGCCGGCTCGTGGAGTGGCTTAATGGAATAAAAAACCGCACCAGACAGCGCACGGGTCGCAGAACGCAGCGGAATAAAGGAACGAGTATTTAAAAATCTTCTCGCCGTTTCGCTTTCGCACCGGGAATGTGGAAGCGCAGGCAAATCGAACTTTAGCGCCCGGTTGAAGGCCAAACTGCAGGCAACTGTGTTGCCCTCCCCGCTGGAGACGGCGTGAAGTCACCGCGTACGGATGCGAGGCATATGGTTCGCCTCACGACGCATGGGTGCCGTGCGGTACGGTTGCACTGCGTGAAACGATATGTTTGTGGGGCACATCGGGAAATTGATTAAAATATGTTGGTTTGTTGAACGCTAATTTAATAAAAACATTAAAACATATTAAGAAGATAAGAGACTACAAATTCTTTAAGAAAAAACAGAGAACAAAATGAGAAAAGTAAAGTATTGAAGTCAAGTTATACAAAAATATGTAAAAGTCATTAACAGCTTTGTGAATAGCCAACAGGTATAAGATAAATATAGAAGACGGATCAGTTCGAACAATAAAAACAAGTAATCTAATGTAAAAATGTGAAAAAATGTTGAATAAAAGATGAAATTTATAACCAACACGTATAATTAAAAAACACGAAAATTGTATTGTATAACGAGCAAAATGATCATAAAAAATTATACAAAAAAGAAGCTAAAAAATCGTGCAAGACGAACGATCTTGACCATTAAAACGACCATAATAATTGAATAATTGAATATTAATTAAAAATCTTATACCAAAAAGGAAAAGTGTTAGAGCTATAATTAATAAAAGTCCAAAACGAGACTAGAAACAGAAATAAAATAATTAAGAAAAGTGTGGAGAATGCAAAAAAATGAATACAATAAAACAATCAACTAGAACTTATCAATTTATGCTGCTGCCCGCATATCAAGGACTTCTTGATAGGTCGTTCCCTGGAGCAGACCAATCGTCTGTCGTTACTAGCAGGGAAGACGTGCGGAACCTAGGATAGAAGTCGGAGGAGGAAAACGCAAATGTAAAAAGCGTTTCATGTATTACCTCTTCCAGCCCAGTGCCGGAACGATCTGACGGTTGAGACGGGATAACGAAAAGATTGCAAGAAAAAAAGGAAGAGAAGTGAAGCTATTTTCACACTTATTTCGCATATGTTATTTTACACTTAAAAAAATGCAGATAAAATTGATTTTAAATTGCGAAAACTCAATCCCGGGCGGCTAGATATCAATTATAGAATGCTGCACGAGCCGCCGCCGCCTGTTCCGGTGGCAGGCAAAGCCTACTTGTGTAGGCCTAGCATTGTCACATACCGTCTCGTTTCGCTTTCATTATGCATTCCTCCCAGTTGCCCCTCACCGCGTTCGCTTGGAAGAAGAAAAAAAACACGTAGAAAACAAGCCGGAGCAAAACCAACAACAAGAAGTCTCCGCGACAATCACTCAATTAAGGGCAGAAACCACCGGTGGGTTTGCTGCCGCCGCCGCCATTGTGTGCCATGCGGAAGCTACCGGCCGGTTTCGAGGTGTCGTTGGCCAATCCCTCCATTGCGGCCGCGTGCCGGCGCCCACCCCGGCCGGTACGTCGCAAACTAGTTTTGCGATCTATGTCAAGCTGACGTTTGGCAGCCGGACTAGAGCCGGGGTGGGTCGACGATGGTGGCGAGAAGGGCACTCCCTCCCCCCAGGTATGCCGCAAAAGGCAATCACGTACTGCGCCGGTTCTGTCACAGAAGAGGGAAGAAGGGAGCGGGAAACGTGTGTGCGTGTAGAGCAACAAGGAAATTCTAGCGCAACTCAAAGCCGACGGAGGCCAGCCACGTGGTGCCCGCGTTGCGCGGAAACCGTTGCGCGAAACTATCTGTCGCGGGCGCGCGCGCGCGCCAGCTCGTTCGTTCGTCGATTGCGTAATCGAGTGTGCTTTTATGGGTCTAATGCCTGTTCATACTAAGGAGTTCGGGTTTGGTTGGGCTGTCTATTCCTATTTCTTTGCTTTGAACCCGTGCGCCGTGTAGGGGACGAGAAAAGAGGGTTGAGAACGAGAACCGGCGGAGGGAGCAAAACAAGCAGGAACGAACGTGCTTCGACGCTGGATACATATGTCCAGGCTTACGCGGGCCGAACGAGCAGAACTGGAACTAGAAGCGTGAGTAATATTTTTGGACAAACGCGTTCCATTTATGGGCGTGACCTTGGCGGGGAGTTTTTTTCGTTCCGTGAGATTGCAATTATATTTTTTGGAAAATTAAAACATCCATAAAATTGTTGATTGAAAACACTCATCTCACGAAACCCAACCTAACAAACTTCAACGTGATGTGTTGGTCTGAAAAGATCTGAACGCTGGCTTCGGAAATGAGTTCAGCCAACGTAAAAAAAAACGATTCCCGATAAAGCCCGGTCATTATCTCGGTCATGAAATCTCGATTGGCTGTTTTGTTCGACGCATCGCATTCCACTTTTCGATCGGGAAGAAGCCACTAACCGTGGATTCCACTCGGGTGCTTCTTCCTTCCCTGCTGCCAGGCTAGTTTCGTGCTAATAAAACGCTTAAGCACGTCACGCGCTTCCTGTTGCCGCCGTGCTCTTTGTGTGTTTTGGCTCGAAAAAAAGAATCACTTTCAGCTTCCGCTCGATGCGTTCTTTCTGGCGGGAAAAACCCAACCCGACCCGAAAGAAGCACCGAACGTGGCGATCGTTCCAAATCGGGCTCTTCGGCCCGATCGGGTTCGATCACCCGTGCCGAGGGGCGATTGAGTAATATCGCTGCCTAATTTAATGGCGGCTCATCCTGCGGTTTGCCTGTGTTTGTGTATGCGTGAGGGTGCCAAATGAGGTATCACTTTGTGCGTTTTTTTTTTTGCTTTCTTGTTCTCACGATCGATATGCGAAACGATTTTGAAGCGATTTTTACGAGCAGCTTTTAACTCGGTCGAACATGATGATGATGGGGAGGGAGCAAAAAACCGGAATATCACATTACATTCCTCGGGGTTCGGTTCTACGGGTGGGTTGTTGTTACTGCTGCTTCTTCCGAGAGTTAGAGTTAGTTCTGGGGGAAGACAAGAGCAAAAAATCCGTTGGCAAGAATTTGAATGGTTTTGCGTAGTTGCTACGTGAATGAAGGTGATTATGACGTAGTTGGAAGTATTGTTGTTTCGATGGTGGAATGAGAGACAGTGGATTCGCACGATGATAATGCTGAAATGGGATGATGCAAACCGTTCATCATTCGGAAACGTAAATCCCATTAACAAAACAGTCAACAATTGGAGCGAAATGGAACAAGAACAAAAAGGTTTCAGCTATTTAGTGAAAAACGAAAAGAAACTAAATGATCGGTTCATCAATTGGAAGAACAAACCACCAAAATCATGTAACAAAATGATAAACAGAAGGTTGAATGTTTAGTTATTTCATCAAAGCTTTCTTTTTCATCTTCATTACTTTTACTCCTAATTTTTTTACTTTTTTATTTTTTCGTCTTTTGCAATTCATTTTAAACTTCTATTTTTATGTTTCCTAAAACATTGTTTTATTTCTTAATTAATATTCCTTATTTATTATATGACGTAATATTTATATTTGTTGGTTTGGTTTGGTTTATAGGCTTTCATTTCATAACATTTATTAAAGCATAAAACAAGAACAATTAACATTTTATGTTTCAAACGTACTTCCTTTACTTGTCTTTGTCGAATTTAATATGCAAAGTAAACAAAACAGAACTTAACGCACAATGCTATACCACAGTTTTCTTTTTATTTGCATAATTTTACATATGTAATGACGAGTAGAATAAAAACTAAGTTATAACAGAAGGAGAAAAGGCGAGTAAGATTGCACATTCAAACCAAACAAGACAGCGATCAAAACGACTAAGTGCCACATTACTCATAAACAACCTCAACACAACGGCATGATCATCTTCTTCGAAACAGTCTTTATCAAAGTGTCTCACAGCGCTGTGAGTCACCTGAATTTACAAAGAATCGGCACTTCACAATGCTCGCCGCCGTCAATTAATACCGATTAAAAATAGCAGAAAAAAAGAGCCGTCTATCTATGCTGGAGGTACTCATGCTCGGAGCACTCCACGCGCTCACCGGCTCCGCTTACCCATGTGCGCGATGTATTTCCGCCACACGCGCTCCCCAGCACGGCCGTAACGAAAACGAACGACCATGAACTGTTATGTATTTCACGATGCGTTGTCGCGTCTCGGGCGCCCACGAGAGGGTGGGGGGGGGGGAATGGAGGTGGTTGGAGGTTGCCTTCGCGCTCTTCGGCGCGTGTGTGTGCCACGATGCGGGCCACGATAAATACGTAATATTAATAATATGCCATAAGCCGGCAGCCCGATTGAAGGACGCACTGCTGCCGCTGTTGCTGCTGCGATGTGTCATCTCCCCATGTGCTGGCGCGAATGCAGCTGCAGCAGGAGGCGGCTGGTTCCGTGGTGGTGGTGGTGGAATTGTCAGCGAATACGAATGATCTTTTCGGTCACTGTCCCTCGAACGGTGGAGTCGCTTCTACATTTCTATGTGTGCGTCCAACCCTTGTGTGGAACGTTGGAAATAGTTTTGCAAACTGAGCTCCAACTGTTTATGTAACGACCTACGTTTTTTGCTTAGATTTGTAGATTTTAGTTATTCGTTTCAAGCAATGGGAGAGAATTTACATGATTTTTTTTTTGCAATATAATATACAATATATTTATGTTTCACTATAACACACGATAAAGTTTACAAAAGTAGCTCAAGTTGTGAAATGAATGATAAAAGGTATAGAAAAACAGAAAATAGTAGTAACAAAATGAATATAAGATGAAAAAAGTAAAAATCGCATAAAAATAAGAAAAAGGCAACATAACAGGAAGAAAACATGTTTACTATGGATGAAACAAAACATATATAAAACACTTATACAATACATAAATAAAATAAATAAGATATTAAATAACGGTACGGATTTGTAAGCTAAATTGTTCCAAATAACACATGTGAAACGGAACAATTGATGCAAAACACTACATTCTAAAGAAAATATCACACGCTTCAGACCATACAATCAACTGTTTGGTTTTATTTGGTAAGAATATATATATTATAAATAAGTTTCAAATAAGTGCTATAAACGAATGTTTCATTTGCACCATAAAGAGTTAATGAAGGGCATAAACATGATGCAAAGAAAAAAAAACCCAGCCAGAACTTACTGGACAGCGCAACTCCTTGAGCTTCGCGCGGGCGTGGGCGCACGGCAGAACAAAAGACGCCAAAGGGCTTCAAGGCCTTCCCATGCAACAAGCGGCCAGCGGACACTCGACCGTCCCACCGGCAGTGAGATACGAAAGCTTCCCGGGGAAGCTGCAAATGGACCTGCCAGGCGGCACACAAGTGGACGTCGCTTGTCACGTCGCTTTAATTAAGCGCAAACAGTGAAACCGGCCTTCCCCGCGGGCGGCTCCTTCCTTCCTGGGTGCTGGGCTCCGATTCTTCCTGGTCCTGGCCGGCCAGGACTGCCACGCACCGCGGGAGAGCAAATGTAGAAAAAGCCAGCTGGTTCCGCAAGTGGTCTTGCGCCGGTCCCGGGTGCCCATTGAAAGCGAAACTCTTCCGGGAGTGAATGATTGCTATTAACTCGGCAAATGTACATACGTCGTGGGTTGTCGACTGCGTTTCAGAGGAGCGTGTGGAGGACCGTGGCAAGGATCGCACCTCGGGAGCGCACGCAGCATCATTTATCAGGTGGTACAGCATAATCAGTGCGAAACGTGGACAGGAGGGCGGCAAAATAGTGAAGTAATAACACTAGAATGGAGTTTCGCTAGCGTACAGTGCGGTGCGTACTTGTTTTATAGGAAGAGCATTGTTTTGTTTCCTATAAAATACATTTTATTTCAGAAACTTTTCATTTTTTTGCTTTTGTTCTTTATTTTAAATTCGTTTACTACTTCCAGGAATGCTTTATCTCTTTAAACATTTGTACTATACTTTGCTATCAATTCGTTTGCGATTTCCATTTTTCCTTATTAATTTTCATGTTTTTTTAATTCATTTCTACCTTCCCCAATTGATTTGATACTTTTTATTATGTTTCACTTTGTCATGAAATCATTTCCTATATATTTTTCCTCATTTTATTGTTTATATTCGATTTTTATTTAATTTTTGCTGTGGATATCGTTTGGAACTGACCGTTGTTCTCCTATTTATACATTCTTCTCGGTTTTGTTCATTTTTTTCATTATTTCCGTTTCGTTTCTTTGTTAAGGAAGAAAAAAACTACATCTCATAAAGGATTTAATTTATTTCGATAAATTAATTAAACGGTGCAATACGTTGTGTGATACCGCAGAATAAATCGTCCGATCTGCGATAATCGCGCGATCTTATCTGTACCGCCCGGTACCAGTCCTTGCAGTGAATGCACTCGCGATGCGTTGCGTAAATGTAAATCAATTGCTCCTTGCCAGCAAGATTTATGCTGCGCTCGCGACTTCGTGCTGCCCGCAATTGTTACCATTTTATTGCTCTTCACGATGGCGTTCGTTTGCGTCACGCGCTTGGAAGGATTCGTCTGCCCCGGTTTTGCCCTCCGTGCCCTTCTATTCCGCCTGTCATGTTCCGACACGACGATCCGCCCGCTCCCGCTTCAGGCCCACAATACCCAATTAAAAGCATTGGTGGTACCCCAGCCCCGAGCACGAAATGGATGCGTCCCATTATTGGGATGCACGCCGTGGGAGTGGATTACACTTTCTCGGGTTGGATGCGTCGAATCGAAATCTATTAATACATCCCGGTGCGCCATCCTGGAGCGCTTTCTATAGATTACCTGCTGGAGAGAACAACGCCGGCACGAAAGGAACGTCGGGATCAACGCGGCGGACTAATAGCCTGCCATGCCGGGGGTGGAGAATGAGATCCATATCCTGCCGGCCAGTATAATGGGAAATAATAAATGCATTTGCGAAACGGTTAGTGCCCGTTGTTTGCACTTCATTCGGCGCGGGTGGAGATGATGGGTGGAACGGTTCGCCCGCCGCCCGGCGTTTATTGTAGTCCCTGGCCCTATGTCCGTGTGCGTGTGTGTGTGCGTGTGCCGGCGCGATATTTACTGCACAACGCTTTATCCGGTCGTTTTATAAAGTAAACAGTCGATGCAAATAAATATACGCTCCATTATGTCGCTCGATTGAGTGCGTGCGTTCTCGGGAGGACGGGTGAAGTTGCGGACGATGAAGGCACGATCGCAGCAGGCAGGCAAGTACATCGATCACAGCAACCCAGATGGGGCGTAAAATGGGCGACGGTGCGGATGTTTGCACGAGCTCGTGTAAGTAGCTTGTTTCACCGCTGTTTATTTCTTATGGGCTTTTGCAACAAATTATGCCCTACAGTGTAGACTTTGCATCCTTGTCGTGAAGGAAAATAGTGTTGAGCAGACAAAGCGTGTTAAAATATAATAAAAAAATAAATTAAAGCTTTCATGGAGATGTTTTTTATTATTTATTTTATTAAAAAAAACATTGAAGTAACTAACAAGATTTGAAGAAAAGCTATAAAATCTAAATAAATAAGCATAAACTGGAAATGAAAATTGTTAAATGATAGACAAATGTAGAAATAAAACATGTAAATCAACTTTCTTCCAAACAAGGAAAAATATTAATGTAAGTAGCTGAGCCAGCTATTATCCAATACAAATCTACAACTCTAAAGTAATACAAACAACAATAATGTAATTCAAAAGAATGTGTGTTGTGCAGAAGTTCATCCAAAAAACTATGTATCAGCTATTTGTTTAAAACATTCTTTCTCACCGATCTTTCTGCACTCAAGCCTTTTCTTGCAGTGGGCAAATATTGGCTAAATTGTAGACAAATACGTTTCCTACGAAGCATTCCAGCCATGGCAGTAGTGTTTCACACACGCAAGTAGCTCCCAACGCGTGCGGTGCAATCTGCATCTCAACCCGCTAGCCAGCGAATGTGATATATTGAGCCGTGAGTGTCCCTAGCTGCCTAGACTTCCTTCGCCTCGCCGGGGCCGCCGCAAGATCAATCGCGAGGCGTACGAGTGTGTGCCTTGCGTGGACTGAGTGCCGAGCCGGGCGGCGGGCACTTGTCTGCACGTTGCACCCGGTGCGACTTCAAGGCCAAGGAACCGGACGGCCCAAAGAGGAGACGAAAAGTGAAACGAAGTGTGCAATCGCCACGACGCCGGGCCGTTCATCTCGCTTCCCAAGCCCCGGCAACACTCCAGACTGCAGCGACGGAGACGGAACAAAGTCATCGCAGTCGAAGGTGCCGTCGTTAAGGGGCGTTCTTGTTCTGCTCGAAGTAGAAGGGGTCTGCACAGTACGTGACAGAATTGTGACAAAGAGAGAACATTTTTTAATATGTTTAACGTTGTTTTGCTATTTGTTTTATCAATTTTGGATCATTAACTAAATAACAAATTAGAGAACATTTTAAACAGCTGTTTTCCTAACAAATTTGCTCATTACCTGGAGTATTACATTAAAAATTTTGAAATAAGTTCATAATCAATAATAATATATAAAAAACAATGAAAATCATAACAAAAAATTTACTCATAATATGAAAAACGCTGGTTCTACAGAACATAATTATAAAGATAAGAAGAAGACAAGAAAATAAATATGGCATAAAGATTAAAAAATAAACGAAAATTTACCTTATTTTGGTGATGAGAAAACATTAGAAATTCACTTTATAACTTGACATACTTTAAAAAATCTATTTACAAACTTATTTCAAACATATTTCGTTATAAAAGGTGTTTTTCCGATACCTACTGTACTGCAGAAGGATTGCTTCGTTTGCCGGCGTGGATAATTTTCCACACTTTTGCTCTCAGTCTCTTTGCGCCTCTCACCTCTTGTACCTCCCCACACTCGGACGCTCATCAGTCATCGGGGTATGCTTGCCGGAAATCAGCACAGCACACATACAAGAGCTGCAGACGGTGGCTCAACCCAAAAATCATAAGCAGCACCGGGACCGCTGGAAAAGCGCGCCCATCCTGGGTCCCGCACGCGAACCACAAAAGAGGGCGTTCTAACTAGCGAACGAAACGAGAACGAGAAAATGGGTTACTGCGATCGAGAACGCGAAAAACCGTCTCCCGTACCGCCAGTGGAAGCGGAAACCGGACCGAAGAATGTGAGTGTGTGTGTAAGGTGGGGAACGAAAATGGAAAGCAGAAGGAAAACAAAAGTGCGGATAATTTTCTTCAATTACGCACACGTACCACCAACGGGCAAGTTCCATTGCATAATAGCTTTCATAATGTGCGTCTCCTGTTTTTTCTTCCTCTTGCGGATGTTGTTGCCCGCTGTTTGCATGTGTGCACGCTGTTTCTTGTCCGTGTTTTGATTATGATCCAATGTTCTATGTTTTCAGCGTTTTTTTCTTTAGGAAACGGGGTTGATGGCAGAGTTTTGTGTCACGGATTAGTTCGGTTAGGACCACTTGAGACAATTCGATACTGGTTGGGGACTTGGATGGCTTTGAGAAGAGGGTTTAATGCTCATATTTGTTTGGAGTTCAAGATCAGACACATATTTTTGTAAAAAAAAACAGTTCTAAGATTCGATTCTTTCTAGCATATAGTAAATTATAGTCGTTTTTTTAGAATAAAACTCATTAAGTTGATTAGTTTTACGCAAATACTTGATTCTTTACTACAATTCCTGACCTGTAAGCAATACTAATATTGATAGAAACACATTTTTTACGTCTAATTTGACGCACAACTCTATTTCCCTCGCTATTTCTGTTTTATGTAATCCTTCTCGCTCACCACCCTGACCTAGAGCTAAGCAAAAACCTAATCCTTCCCCTATTACGAAACGCTGCTTCTCATCATGCCATCGCTTGCCACAAAGCAACGGATTGTGTGCGACGAAGAAAACCACATCCCAGACGACAGCGCAAGAAGAGGAAGTTCGCGCGTCTGCTCCATGGCCAAACTATCGGTCTCTTCCTTGTCCTGCTTGAGACGGTGGTAAGGACAGCGTCGAGTAATATGCGTCGCAGCCCTGCAAGTCCTGCTAGTTTTCCTGTTCCAGTTCCCTCTCCCTGCCAGGATATACGTAAGGCAGGCATCTCCCGTCGTCGACAAACGACGACGACGCGGATGTCCTTGGCCGTGGCTGGTTGGCTAGCGTTCGCTTCCACGCGGAGGACATTCCGCGTATTCACAGCGACTTTCCGAGACCGTGGAGTGGATCTTCTTCGTCACTTTTGGTGCCCTAGCCAGGTAATCGGCATCAGACCCTCCGTCTTTATTTCGTCGAAATGAAGAGGGTTTTTTGTGTCGACGCAACACCGTTCACCTGTCAGACGGGCAGCCGGTATACGGTACGGTTCGGATAGGGGGGTTTCGGTTTTTGTCGCTTCGGAGCGATTCCCGGTCGGTCGTCTAGACGGAAGGTTCGATGGAGCAAGAAGATGGGAAGGATGAACTCGCCGCTCCTAACACCGTCTGGCGAAGGACACCGTCTGGAGTGGAGAGTAGATCAGGCCGCGACACACACGCTAAACGCGAGCTGAAGCGAGACGAGGACGAAAAAAGGAAAGAAAGGAGAGAAAGAGATGAATAAAAGATACGTTTTTCAAGAAAAATAAAATATTTTATTTAAATAAAACAATCTCTGAGAAATAACACAAACACACGAATGTTGATACATTGTTTATAATCAGGGATCAGAAACAACTATCAAATTATAATCAATAGAGTAAAAGCAGAAAATATAACGACAAGATGTTTCAAAATCTTCATTTCCATTTAAAATGCATTGTTTTTACATTCATATTAAGTAAAAGGTCTCAGATTATTAAAAGGAAATTAAATAAACAAACATGTTATAGAGAACAAGAAACAAGAGAAAAACAGATATAAAAATGTGTTCTAATAAACGTGTTTTGTGATGTGAAATGCAAATAAAGGATAATAAAAGAAGCAAAGAAAAAGAAAAACTTACACGTTCTAATGTGTTTAAAAGACAATGGACAAGTAAGCTAAAATGAAGTGATGGTAATTAAATTATAAACAAAATAACTTAAAAAATGGTGTTAGAAAATTAGAAAGAAACAAAATTAGATACAAGTGATCGTTATCGTTGTCTTAACATTGCTTAAGAAGCCTGTTAGCGAGAAGAACCCATTTTTGGCACAAAAAAAACAGTTCTAAAATGTAGAACTGAAGATAATCCTGCGAAGGAATATAAATCTACCGATATGCCCGTGTCTCTGGATTGATTTACGATCAGTTTCTTTTTTTTCGCTTTCGCAGACTTCGGTATGCCCGGGCACGTTCTTTGTCGCTTAATTTGTTGAATATAGAAGATCATCGAGACACAATCCAGGGACACAGGCACAGGCACAAAAAACGCTCTTCTCCTGGTATGAGGGATCGTTTAAGCGAGATCACTTCAACGCTTAACTGTCCTCACCGGTGACGAGTTTTTACGGCAAATGATGGCATAACATCAAACCCTCGCTCTCCCTATCCTTCTCTCCCTCTCACACACACACACACACACGCACACACACACACGCACACACACACAGGGGAACATTTCATTCTAAGGTCACCCATGCAAGCCGATCAAAGAAATGAATGAAATTCGGTCGCCCCGGCCGCAATCCGGCCACCGCTCGGGGTGGGAGCAGGGTCTCAAATTTTTATTGCCCCCGCCGTCTGTCTGGAGCGTGCAGGCGCAGGGCATGGGGCGTCCCGCAGAGGGATGGCAGGGGACGGATAAAAAAAAACAGACAGAAAGACCACCGTCAATTTTGAACCAGCGAAACCGACCGAAATGACCGAGACCGAGACGCATTTTCGGTGCAGCGCATAATTAATGGTTCGCAAAAATCTTCATTTCCAAAAAGTCGCTCACAGTCGTTCACCGGGGGCTAGGGCTAGGGGATTAGGACGGGTGACGGACGGATCCGTCTAGAATATCCAGACAGTCTGCGAGTCCCGGGCCACAAGGGCATGCGAGGTTGTTTTTTTTTCTTTCTTTCGCTATGTGCGCTGCTCCGTTTTCCTGCTTATTGAGTGGATTAGATTTCCTCCTTCCAGACGGGAAGAAGAGTGCCACACGGCGAAGTAAACGACCGATCGCTCTGGTGAAGTCTTTGTTGGGGCTGGGCTCGTTTCATAACCCTTTCGTCGGGCGCAGTCGGTGTTGATCGAACCGCTTTCGAGCGAACGCAGTGCCATCGATACTTGATTGTTCACCTTTTCCCTTCGTTTTTCTGCTCTGGCTCTTGGCCGATGCAACGTTGTAGCGGCTGGCGGTGCCGTCAGTCGCAGCACCGGTCGTTGTACCGTTGGTTTATGCGAAGAAGGAGGCTAAATACATCGTTTCGCTAGGGGAGAAGAATTAAAACGAGCAGAGGGAGGCAGTGCAAAAAATGATGCAGGTTTAGAACACGTGTTTCGTGGTGGTTAATGCTGGTTGCAGTTGTTGCCGATTTGCTAAATGATCCGGAACGCATTAGGCTGCTACGTTTAGGTTTTATGGGTGTGTTTGTTTTTTTTTTGTCTCATATCTTTTCAATTAACGAGTGGATTTTGATATAATGAAGTGGTTTGTATATAATTTTAAATTTGTTTTAGATTGTTTTGTCGACATTTCGAGCAGTTAATGGGTTGAAATGATTTATTGCTAAATTACTTGCATCCCAGACGCTTATTTTTCCAGTATTTTTCAATTTTTCAACATTATTTTATCAATTATATCCTCAATGAAGTTTTAAAGAGTACCTTAAGTGACAAAACAAACTTGTTAGTTTTAATTTTTCATTTTCTCAATAAAGTTATAAATTCTTTATGTTGCTCGCTTGTTTATATGTGACACAAAAACAGACAAAAATAAAATAAAAAATCGTTTTTTATTCAAATCTCTCAGCATTAAAAACGTATAGAAAAAAGTTTATAGTAGAGTATAGGAAACTTTAAAATAAACACGAGACTTTAATGTGGGTCTACAACATAACATGACATAACGTTAACTTCAACGGTATTTGAAACGAATTTAGAAACACATAAAATCACCCTCAGGACTATAAACTCGTATGCATCAACCTAATTAATCGATTGTTCTTTCGGTTTTGTTAGCTCCATTCGAATTGAATGTTTTCATAACAAACAATAATGCATATCTCATAACGTTCCATTCATCTGCTTCTTTTGTCCTGTTTGGATAACAAAGCACTTGGTTTTAGAGAGCTTTTTTCATATTTTTTAAATGAAATTCTTTTAATCTATAATCTTTAAATGAATATTTTATAGAGCATTTCCAGTGCTTAGTCGTCTAATAAGGTTGTCCGGTTGAATTATGTTGAATTATTCCTTTAATCTTGTTTACTATATTGGCTATAGATATTGGAAACAATGTATTTTCATATATATATTTTTTCTTTAATTGATCTTGATACAATCAATTATCATGATACTTATGCCTCATAAAGAGACACGCTCCAAGATGGCCAAAGAGCATAATCTTGTATCGATTTGGTATCGCAACTTATTAGATCCTCTCTGGCCGCTTCTCCTCCCACAACCCCATGGAGGCGCCCCGTACCGTGTAACGATCGTGTAAGTGTAATTAAAATATCGCTACGCAAAATGTCACCCAGCCGGACGGCGCAATAGGCAACCTTTACGCACGGGACAACAGATGGGACGGGGAGGAAGAGACAAAAACATACCACGCACCAGATTTGCACACTCACTGTTTACACTGATTTCGCACCACTCTGGCCCACGCGCGCGCTCGTTCCTCTTATGTTGTGATGCCATTTTTGCGAACGTTTTATGCTGCTTTCGTTCATTTGCCTCAAAACTCCCTTCTCGGTGCCTGGCGGAACTTCACCCAAACACACACACACACACGCACACACTCCTTCCGCCCTTTCTCCACTCTCCGCTAGTCTGTCTGTCTGGCGAATTTCCCCCTTGCGTTTTTTTGTTTGCCCATTCGCCGCACTCTGAATGCACTGGAGAGGCGAAACCCGCCAGACAGAATCGAAACCGAGAAGGGAGAGAACCAAAGCCGGCCGGCACCGTCGGGGTTGGTGGTGGTGGAAGTGTGCGAAACGGGTGCGAACGAAGGGAACAGGAACGACGGCCGTGTTGTGTGCGCACGCTCGCTCTTCCCGCTCGCGGTGGAGCGCTGCAGTGCAGTGCAGCCGATCTCACCCCTCCCCCGAGAGTGAGAGTGTGTGTGTGTGTGTGTGCGGAGAATGAGAACTCTCGAGAACCCCCCAGGAGGGGGGGTGGTCGAGAATGCGTCGGGTGCAGTGTCGGGATGCAGCGCCAGCCCGGCCTGGCTGGAAGAGTTCAGTGATCGAGCCGGATTGACCTTGACGATATACGGGCTCGCGCACACACACACGGGCGCGCGTGTGTGTGTGCGTTCGATATGCAAAATATAGTATGAACCGGCGGGTGCCGCCGCCACGCCATGTGCAACACACCGGGTCTGGTGCGTTTTGGCGTGCTCTAGATGATGCGCAGCAATAAAACAGAAGAAACAGCAAACGCCGGACATAAGGCTGCGTTTCCGACGACGCTGATGCTGCTTTGCGTACGCTCGATTTCCTCGTTCGTTGGGAAGTGTTGCACCGCTGCTGGTTGCGTGCTGACAGGTGAAACATTCGGGAATTGCTTTTTTATGCAGTTGTCTCGGTTGTTTACTTCAGTTCATTGGTTCGGTTCGGACAAAACTGACTAACAAAAAAGTGAATTTTGATACAGAAACAAAGGAAGCTAATACAGTTCTAACAAGATTTTACAACAAACTATATTTATAAAGGATATTTCTTATCAATTAACAACTTAAATTTACTTGTTGAACAGCAATGAAAAGTGTTTAATTACATCATATTGAATTTAAAAAATCATAGGCAAGTAAAACAAATAACAAAACCTTTCGAAACTATTATGAGTATTTTTTTATTTCAAGAAAATGAAACCAGATCTAAAATAGTTATCAAGCCAATATGACAAAAAAACGATCTGAGGTTCTTAAATTTATTTTAAACTCAAGTCCATTTTACCGATCGGAATCAATTTGTATTTCAAAACGGAAACGAAACAAGGTATCTCATATTAGGTATCTCATATTACAATGTTATCTAATATAAAGGAATTTCACTAGCTGTGATTTCGTTATTGCAAGCCTTGGCGTTAGGTTTTCGGTTTACTACTCTAGTTTAATGTTCATTTTCGTTATAGTTCATGTGTTCACTATTTGCTTCGCGTGTTCATTCCTTTTGTATGCATCCTAGGTTGTTCAATAAGTACGTAAAATTTCAAACTATTGCTCAAATATTAAACATAATATTTTTAACTGAAATTGAACACGAGACTTCTTTTGAGCTGATAATCCAGCCACTGGAACCCTCCAAAAGCCACTCACATAGAGCCACCAGCCTTGAATAAAGTGATCGAAACGGATGGTCGTGCCCTAGCTCGCGTTGACTAATTTGTCCTAACTTCGCTCCATTAACCAGAATCCCAAAATTCGGCTGCCGGCCTCCCGACACCAGCAGCAGCAGCATTAGGCTGACCTGCGTCACATCCTCATCCTCCGGCTTGAGTCACTGCCAGACACAACACACGACACGACACCGAATTTTGCGCGCCCAAATGCCATTCTCACTCACCCGGTGTCACTCACCCGGTGGGGGGGGGGTCTGCTGCAGCACTGCACCTTTACGCCGTGCAAATCCTGCGCCGTGTTTTCGCTCCGGTCCGCTCCGGATTTGCTTTATTTACTTGGCCGCCCGCCGCCGCCGCCATTTCGACTTCCAGACACGCACGCACACACAGGACCCCGGCGGGGCGATGGCGATTATGTAACGTGCGGTGCGGTATAAATACACCCCCCGCCCAACCCCCTATCCGGCCCCTCTCCAGGAAGGACGACGGCAGCTTTTGGGCGTGCAGTTTTTCGGTCGGACCGCGCTCTCGACGTCGGTGTGTGTGTGTGTTGGTGCGAGCGCTCGCACATTCCTTCAGCAGCCACAGCGTACGCGCGTTCCTTGACCTTTGTCGGAGTGGGTTTTGGGTTCGGGCGCCCGGCAGGACGTGAGTGGGGGTTGTTGCAAACACTCGTTTTTTTTGTTCGGCGCGCCGCCGTTCGTTTGCCAAAATCGCAACAGAAGAAGAAGGGTCCAGCCGTACCGTGTCATTGAGACAGAGAGGGAAGGACTGGGGGGTTCGCATTTTTATTTTGTGTCCTCCACGAACCCGACCAGGGATGGTGGGAAGGGAGGGCGCTACGTTCCTCGCTCTGCCTCTCGGTGAGAACGGTGGAGATTGTTTGAGGGGTTTGGTTCGGTTCGGTCGGCTTGCTTTGGGATTTGATTTCGGGTTGTTGTGCTGTAATTGCGTCGAATCGTAGTATGCATTGGAAGGGGACACACACACACACACATGCACCGCGACGACGACGACGGGAAGGAACAATAAACAGACGCGGCGTGGATTGGTGTTTGAAACTTTTTGTTGTGTGTTTTTCGAGAATGTTTTTAATGACCTGAACTAAGCGGATGTGACGGGCTGATTCTGAAATCGGTTTACAAATTGTGGGAATTTTTTTGCAAAGGACTTTAAGGACCATAGTAAACAATATTTCGGATAAGGTTCAAACATCTCTTCAAAAATGCTTTTAATAATGTTTGTGTGTTTCAAATGTTTCAAAACTAACAAAACTACTCTGAATATGTTTAAAGATTGAGAAAAGCTCAAATATGTTGTGATTGTGGTATCCACCAAGAGATGGCGCTACTCCATCAAGGTGGCATTGACAGATCTTGCTGCTGTGGTTTCGGTTAAATTAGTTTTTTTACTTTGTATAATACTGTAAAACAGAGATAAAATACAGAGATTTATCTCTACTCTACTACTCTGTTATTTAGTTTAAATGTTATTTGGTACACGTTTCTCCAACTATTTGAATCGATTTTTACAACTTAAAATACTCAACACCAGGCACCTCCATGAGCTATGAGTACACATACTAGTACATAGTTTCTTATAAATCTACACACTTACTTGTCGTGGACAAGTTCAAGATGAAATTCCTAACATACTTGCGCGTCTCATTGTGGTCTCAGTTCGCAGCATTCAATCGTAATGAAGTTTTTGGCTTAGACGCAGACACTAAACACTGTGCCAAGATATGCCGTAGATTTGAAGGTACCGGCTAGACGGACGAACAGGAACCGTTCGTTGAGACAAACCATGAGAAAGAGAGCATTCAAATTGCGCGACTAAAGAAATAAGAGTGGGGGGTGCGCGTAATCGACCAGCAATCAACACAGCCAGACAGGGAATCTGCCGGCGAGGGTGTGTGTTGGTGCCGGTCGGTCACACACCAAGTGTGAATTACGCTGCAACCTCTCCCGACATGGATATTTGCGATTTTTACCACCCAGTGGAGAGGCTACGCGCTCGCTAAGTATCGTCTGCATGGGTTTTTGCTGCGCACAGTGGGAGCACAGTGGGGACAAAATTGATTACTTTATTTTTAACGACTGTTACTATAAGAACTATTCTTCTGAAAACTAACCTAAGACGAAGAGTTTAACTCTTAGTATCCTTAAAATCTTATTCCACAGTTCGTGCGCTAAAACGCGGTGCATCACATCAACTAAAAATCCGAACGAGACGAAAGCGGACCCTCATCCGGTTCAGCTCACTTCTTCACAGGCCACTGTGATGAACCTAAATGCAATGCTCCCGCACGCATTGATCCCGGGGCCCGCATGGCATGCGTCTGCTTTCGGACGACGCCACAGAAAGGAAGATGAAAACAGACGAGACGCGTCCAGAAGAATTAGAGACCCCGCCGAAGACCGCGCGAGCGTGAGACGCGATCAACAACGCAGCAAACATTAAAGCACGAGGACGGGGAATCCAGCCGAATCCTTTGCGGGTGGGACAGGGTGGATGCGATTTTTGCGACAGAGAGACAGTTCATGGCCTCCTTTGTTGGCACGCCAGGCAGGCAGGCAGACAGGATGACACTGTCATGCGTTTGGTCGATGGTTGCCGCCCGAGAGAAGTTCGTCAACCGACCCGTTTGTGTACCCGGTGCAGAAATAATCAATTGCAATGATCGTGAGGGTCGTTTTGTGTGGAATAAAATGTTTATTAATAAAGGGATACTCCAAGAATCGTAGAGATGAGTATCCTGGAACAGTATGAACAGAACTAGTATTAGATTCATTAACCCTATACATTACCAACCTGATTTGTTTGGAAACGATATCTTCTTCATCAATGTTTCTTGTGACTAAAGAAATGATCAAATATTATGTATCTCATATTCCTTTCCAAACATGACTTTTATGATTGTTTGTCCAACATATTTCGAAACAAAGGATTTTTATTGTTTTATTAAATAAGATTCCAACTATGACCATTCTAAAGCAGAATAATAAAGATTATCACCCTCGATCGATAGATCTTCAACAACATTCTTCACCTTCCAAATTCCACCGGATGTGACGATGAACAGTTTTTGGAAGAAATCCGAAGACCCGCTCTTTGTGCAAGATGCCAGCGTTGTCTGCACTGAGCGCCAATTTCGAGGAAAACCGGCAGACATGAGAGAGGAAGGACACCCTGTCTGGCTGCCGATGGTCGTCGCACTCGCACACACAGACAGCCACCCAAGGACAAGAAGCTACGAACGTGACCAGCGTGCGACGCGTCATCAGACGCCCCGAATAGGTCCATATTGCTAGCGTAATTTCGGAAATGCAAAGTTCCGTAGGGTAGGTTGGGCCAGACGGAGTTTAAAAACTCAGCGTCAGTAGAAATGGATAGAGCGGAAGCATCAGAACGGGGTGGTTATTGTGCTGAGAGGTGTGTGGAACCTTCCCTGGAACGGTGCGAAGTGCGACGTGGTCGTGTTCATTGCTCCGAGGGGTGTATGCGTTACATCATTCCGTTCGTCCATTACATGGAGTGAGAATTGGTGAATGCTTTGGCTTAGCAGATTGCTTGGTGAAGTTATATGTTCATGTCTATTTTTTTAAATACAATCAAGAATTCTTAAGAATCTGCCACGTTGAAGTTTTATGTCCTGCCGTGAGTTGTGAGTACGTTTAGCTAGTAACTCTATGTTTGGAGAGTAGAACTCTGCTAGCTTCTTCTATCCTCTTCTGTGTACTTGGCGTGCTATTATGTTAGAAGGTCTTTTTGAACTCACCTCATGTGTTTTTAACCCCTGCAAGAAATGTAATAATGATCTGTTCCCATTGCATCACCTTGTTTTGCATCCCACTCCACCACGTCTCATTCCAACAACGAAACAACTCTGTCTTATCACACGACAAAGTCCGGGTAAATTGCATTCCACTGCACTTCTTCTTCAGTTGCTGGGTGAATACTTTTTTGTTGTGCCTGTTCTGTTTGTTGTCGCTATTTGCACCCCCGAAAATTCAAGCCCGCCTGGGTGTGTGCACACAACCTGCAACCAGAAGGTGTCTTCCGTCCAACGCCCAACCGCCCGCAGTGCAATCTTATCAGCACGTTGCAAGTTACGCAAGCTGCAAGTGCAGGCCTCGCGCCCGCGTCAATGAACGATAACGTGCGGTCGGTTTATTCTTTGCGCGCTCATGCTGATACATTGTTTTGCCGGAGCAACGGAGCAGGCGCGGATGCAGGTTGACGTCGTTCGCGATGGTCCCGCGGGTCCCCCGTGGCAGGGTCAGCCGGCAATCAATTTCGTTTATTGGACACGTTGGATGGTGTGAAACGGTCGGCGGTCGGTGCTAATTGGTGTTCGGTTCACTTGTGGCTTGTGGGAAATTGAAAACTAAACTCACGAATGAATCGATTTTTGAGCAATGTATTCATGTTTGTTTGGGCTAACAACTCCTAAATTTGTCAAATGAGTTAAGGTTTAGTAGGCACTTATAATGATAGCTTGAATGTAAGAAATCAAATTTTGATAAGAATGAAGAAGAAATTGTTCTAAGGATTTCTCTCCCAATTTCAGTACGGCAGTTTAATGACGGTATAAATCTATAAAATTTAGCTTCATGATTTAATGGAAAATTTGTTGGTAAAAATAAGGCAAAGAGTTTTTACGATTTCAGTGTAGTTCATTATGACATTATTGCTACAGAACATTTAAATTACTTTGAGTTTTTTTTCTACGAGAACAGCTTCTGAGCTTACAGTTACATGAAATCGTTCCACTCAATGATGAAATCCTTCCAACCATTTTTGAAGTGGTTATTATGTGTAGTTCAAAGTTTCACCTCGAACAAGGCGATACAATTGCGTCATTGAAAGTATTCAACCTGACATGTTAAACACAGTGGAAACCCCTGGCCCCAGAACCCCTGCGTGGGAAACGTCATTTCATTAATGGATAGAAGGATTACGTCATTGAGTGGGATGATTTTATTTAACTGTGGGAACTGTTCAAGAATGAATGAAAAATCCTGTAAATTCACAAAAAGTAGAAAATATTTGAAACTTTTATTGTTAGTTAAAATCATATTGGCATAATTTTTTCTATTAGTTATTTAATTTTTTGTTTCATACATCTTGTCTTATACTAAAAATATGATAAAAACTGCTTACTTTGAACATAACACATAAACATAAATTAATTATTACGATGAAATATGCACTAGAATTTCAGGCAGAAACATTTCACAATCGGCATAAATCGATTTAAAACTCCATTACATTTGAATTTCATAATTTCTTACTATTGTTCTCCCCTATTAGAGAACTCGCCAGCTACCAAACCCACCGGTTGGGTCACCGGGTTGATTGCCCCACCCGAAACAGGATAAACAAAACAGCCGGCCCGGCACGCAGCCGATTCGCGCCAATTTAATCGCATTACACCGTGTAGCGACAAATGTAGCAACGCCGCGTCACGTTACATCAAACTTTCCGTTGCGGCAGCGCGGAACACGAAAAGCGACGCCGGACGCCGGTTGCGCGGAAAGTGGATGTGTCGTGGTGCGTTTTAATTACAAACATATAGGTAAGGCAAGGAGCGTGTGCGCGCGCGATAGTAAAGCGCTATTTACGCTCGACACGTGTTGCGCAGATAGGCCCGCAGAATCGGCGCACTTATCGGCGGGGTGAGCGCGAAAGGGGTGAGAAAACGTATATCAATTGTCACTGCCATTCGGGAGGAGTGGGGTTTCGGCCGGGGCCAATGCGTAATGCGATGCGCACGTTTTGCGCTTTTAATCGGGCGCGCATTGCACTTCGGACCTGTTTGCGGATAGGTGTGGCGATTGCGAGTGGCGCTTGTTAACCGAATTAAACATGTACGAGTCGATGATAGTGCAGGTGAGAAGGATGTTTGTTTGCTTAACACTTGGGTGTTTAAAGCGAATATGATTTTTAAAGCAAATAACGCGCATTTCAAGCATTAGTTTCAATGTACTATTCAAACGAACTTCCCGCGGCTCACAAAACATACGTACTTAGCCATCACGCGGGCGGATTAACGAGCGCTAATTTTCAATGCAACCGTTCGTACCGTTTCGGGTCGGGTTCGTGTCTCGGGTGTCGTTTCCTTTCTGCTCGCTTTGCATCAGCCGCACGCGGCCCGCCAAGGTGATGGCGTCGGAAAACGTGATCCTGCAGCCCCCAGGCGAGAGGCGAGAGCACCGTGATCTGATTAGATTAACTAACGCGTGCTCGTCGTCATCGGCGTAGTAACGCGCCTGTGTGTGTCTGTGTGTGAGAGAGAGATGCACATTACACAACGGAAGCACACACATTGAACGATCCCCCGTAGCCTTGCGGTGCCGTGGATGAACCGATTGCGCCAAGGGTGCCCGCCTTGGTCACGAGGATTCCGCACGAGGCGTTGTGGACGGTGTCGATCGCAGGGAAGTGCTTTTTCAGTTCAGCTCAATTTCCTCAGTGTTTTCGGTGGAAGTGTTTCTCAAATTTTGAGGAGTGACATCTATTGCTTCAATACTTGTATGTCACGTGATAGTGGAAAACTGGCTACGTTTCCATTCCACGATGTTTTACGTTTAATGGTTTGTCAAAACCTGTTAAATTTTAGTCTTAATTGAAGATTATTGCGTTTTTTTTCAAGTTTATGTGAGATATTCACCTACATCAGGTCTGGTACTGCAAGTGGTGGGATCAGATGAGTGTCCTATACTTTGAGCTCCAGCCATTCATGAAGTTCTTTGATTCAAAATCTGTAAAAAAAATTGACAGATGACGAACTGCCACAGAGGTTAGAAATAAAAATCTGGGGAAAAAGACCTTAAACTATCTGACAGATACAATATTTGGTAATAGTTTTATCGAAAACTCTAGCTCTGATCTGAATAGTTCTTTCTGGAAGCAACTCTAATTCTGTTAGCAAAAAGTTATCAAATAAGAATAAATTTCAATGTCCTTTTAAGGCTTAGAAGGATATTCTTTCTTTGGAATACAAGAAAGATATTCCAGCAAAATGTTTCTTTTGATGGACAAACTTGTGATACGAACGTATGTCTATCTATTTATTTATCTATTATTCAACCTCATAATAATTTGACTCCTAGGCTCATTCCAGCCTCAAATGCCACGGAATCTACACCTCACAAATAAAGTCCTCCGGTCTTGCGTTGCTAGCCCAAATAAATGCATTATCTTATGAGTCGAAAATAGCCCATTTCATGCCGAGAGCAGCCGCCACTTCCGCCAGCCGGTCCGGCACAACTCCACACGACTCCAGATTCGGCACGTTTTCAAACGCCCTCCGCCTGCCGTAGCCGGTCGGTTTCGAAACGTGACGGTAAGCCGATCGGTCACTGCAACACGGGTGCAACACATTCGAACTCACCGGGGGGGACCAGCCGGCGACACGTGAACTAAGCCTCCGTGGCATCGGGAAGTGCATCTCAATGAACTGCACACGGAGAGAGAGAAAGAGAATGCATCGAAAATGAGCTGAACGATGAATAATCTATTTCCCCAAGATATTGACCGGATTGTGTGTAGAAGAACGCGAAAGAGTTGGGAATACTGTAGTGTTTTATCTAACAAAAAAAAAATTGACGAACGTCACTTTTTTCAAGTGTTGTTTGCTTCACATCGCGAAAACACATGTCACTCGAGGACTTGGGCGAGAGGGAACCTGCGTATGACACGACGAGGGCCTCACGTTACCCGGCACGTGGCATCGCCGGATGAAACGTTTTGCCGATTTCACCGTCAACACGGCAACCCCGGCCGGTTGCTTCATCTGGTGTTACTCAATGACGTGCTGGTACGTACGATATTACGTATTTGGGTGTGCGATTGCAAGAACCTTTCTAGAAACGTGCCATCGAGATCGATCCTGTGGTCGTCCGGAAGGTGATCAACTGTTGTTTTGTTCGATGGTTTCTTATCCCATTCGTCTCCAGGAGGGCTGAATCAAATAAGCAGCGAATGGCGGGAAGAATTTAAATCAGGGACACCGCCACCGATGGCGGCAGTTGGGTAAGGCCTCTGTTACTGGGTGGAGATGGTGGTTTGCATAAGCAAGTTTAACTCGAACTCGAATTCGAAGATCGTTTGCACGGGAACGCTCGGGATCGAGAACATTCACGCTTGGAATAATCGGTGTAAAGGGCAGGACGAAAAGCAAGGTTAAAATGAGACATTAGGTACACTGTGGAAACGTGCATTCCATCACAGTTTTGTTACAATCTATTGAAAAACTAACTAGTTCCAGATGATGTAATAATATACGCTTGAAATTATTACTATAAATCTCAATCCTAATCCATTTAGTAAGCTAACGTCTGAGAGTCAAGTTAATTGGAAGAAACTAAAGTAGGGTGATATACAAAATGTATGATCGTCTTTACCGAGATCTAAATTTGTTCTAAGACATATCAAGTAATAAGCATAAACACAATAACATCATGTTTCCATAGTAACATCAAGCGTTCTTCGAGCATTGGCTGATCTTGGTTCGAGCATGGCTCTGGGTTCCTGTTGCTATGGAAACAATTCTGTCCGTACACATATTTGGAAACAGATTTCATCATAACAACGTGATGCAATATGGCGAAATTGCGTAACTGGCAGCAAGCACTATGTTTATTGTGGCCATATTTCGTCTCACCTAAACACACGCTATTTCAAACGCCATTGGTCACGTCAGGATAAGGATCGCGAACGAAGTGCGCACAAAATACGCCTCCGCACGCCGTGTTCGGGAGTCGCAATAGCCGCAACGAGCTACAATGAATTAAAACCGCTCTAATTAGCTCACACGCCTCCTGATAACCCCACCACGTCGGGAGGAATGTTTGGGTTAAGGCCCTTTGGAGGAGGGATCGCAAAGATGGTGGCGGGCGCGCACCGTCCCGGGGACGTCCTTGTGCGACTAATGACCGCCACGCGAGGCCCGGCCCGAGTGTGATTTGAGGGCCACGCGGAGCGGCGGGAAAAATATTCCACTGCTCGCGTCGACGCCGGTGTCCCATCGGCGTCAATTTCGCTCCATTGCCCACCGTACCGGGCGTCACGTGGCCGGACCACGTGGGCCGGTGTTTCGCGCTGTTCCCGGCGATTCGGCGGTACCGGCGCGGTTCGTGGCCTCGTGCACTGTGCGCATTCTCTGCAGCTCCTAATCTTCGGCACATGCTGCACGCGCCCACATACTAAGCAGGCGAGTGTGTGTGTGTGTGTGTGGAGCAGTTGCGTTGCGCGAAACCGCATCGCGCTACGTTGCCCGGTTGGCCCGTGGTTTGTTTCCGACGTACGGCTCGGAAACGCGACCGCGTCATCGGGCTGGGCCGGTTCGGTGGAACCCGTGTGTACCGTACTCCCGTTCGCGAACGTACCCTGCACTCTCGACGGACGCCCGGCCAACGTGCGGTAACCCGAAAGGACGGAAGCGCACGCGTTATGCAATTCGCGTCAAGTTCGCGCCACATCACGGGGCAACTACAATGTGCCCGCGTGTTTGATACCGTTCCCGCGGCTACCCTGCCCAACCTTTCCCTCCCAGAGCAAGCGATCGCGAACAGCAGGTTCGATGTTGTTGCTGATTGCGCAAAACGCGTGTGCTGTGCCGGGCACACGTGTCGCGCGCTGATAATTGAATCATCTCCCGCTGTTGGGACGTACGATGTGTGTGTGTCTGTAAGAATGTGTACGACCACTTCTAGGCCGTCGGTGCCCGTCCGTGACACTTGCTGACTGGCGCGCTTTATATCTTCCGTCCTATCGCGGCTAGCGAGAGCCTGACGAACTATCCGGCTAACCGTTAATGGACGCGTAAATGAGCGCTTTATCAGTGTTGAGCGATTGGCGCAATTTGGAAGTGATGTAACAATGGGATATTAATCTCCGGGGTTCGCGATAAGCGTGCTGTTAGGATGATCTACGGTGTTGAATTTGTGCGAGTATGTTTGCGATGTTTGCAGAGTGTCATTGTTTTAGAAGAAACTGTGGCTACATAAAGAAAATCTGAGTAAAGTATATACACAACAGAATTTGAATACATTTCGACCCTGAAGACTTGTAGTATTGGCATTCCAAAGGGGACAGTAACCTTTATTGTCTACATGACGAGGAGAGTCTGTAAATGCTATCTGTCGTCTACGTTCTCAAGGGTTTGAATGGTTACTGGAGATTGATTTGATAGTTCAAAGACTGCTTCCAATTCTGAATTTTACGGATCAAATATTGTCAACAACTACGACATATCACATTAGTGTATGGACACTTAATTTGAAACGGATTGTTGGACACGATCCATTGTCGGATCGATACGCATTTGATCTCAAGCTTTGAATTAACCTTATCCTAATCCAGACCATATGTTGGCAGATATGTTCAAGTCTAGTCCGCACTCAATGGGCTGTTTTGTTTGGAATTCTTGCTCAGGTGAACTCACTGCTTACTATTATTCAATTCTTATTCAGTTTACTAATTGCTTCTCTAATCTTCTGAGGACTAATTGTTTCGTTGTTTTACTCTTTCTGTAAATTTTTCTTATTTATTACAACAGGTTTCGTCTAGCCGAGATTCGATCCCAAGCTATTTGTGTGCAAAGCTTAGCATTTTCCGATTATTCTACGAGTTGGTGTGTTGAAATGGAGTAAAAAGCCATGTTCTGAAGAGATTCCTTTTATCCAATAATACTACGCACATGCTAAAATTTGGGTGTAAAGTGATTTAAAACGTTTGAGGCGAGATTGTTGTTTACAGACCATGCTTCATGTGCTAAACAATGTTGAATATCCAGCTGACATGCGATAATACTGCCTCTCCCCCAGAGCCCAGATCGTTCTCTGCCTGATTACGTTGCAAATGTATTCCGCTCCGATCGGCCAGCGCCTCCGCGCCATCACGTGGCCGTCAGAGCATTCGGAAAACAAAAACACTTCCTCGGAAGGCGCCTCCAACGTGACACGACCGGTCAATATTACGTTTCCAGCACGGTGACGCGCTGCCCATAGAAGGTTAAAGCGTAGAACGGCACGGCAGAACCTGTCCAACGCCGTCCAGGTTCTCGTGGGGACAATCTTCTTCCGGGTGGTTGAGAAATTCGCTCGCCAAGCCACGGTAAACTTGTTCCGAGCCGAGCGAGCTTCTTCGCAACACTTACATAACTCTACCCAGCGGTACAACGCTGGGCAGGGGATAGCAAAATTTGTCACACGCGGTGGATACCCCGACTCGGGTGTAATAGGTTACACACACACACGCACACAGAGGCACGCCTGAAGATCGCCCATGAAGCGTGTAGCTTGTTCTGCTCCCCGTTCGGCTCCAGCCAATAAAATTCAGCTCACGGTTTCTTCCGCAGCGCTTCTTCGACCTTCGCGCCGGCGAAGAAGGCGAGGCTTCGCCGGCTGGTCAATGAACGAATTAAGGTCACGATCGTCGTCGCCGCATCCATCCGCTGTGAGACGGTTGGTGATAGTGATGGTGATGGTGGAGACTTCGTTAGCACTTGGCGCTTATGTGGATGATAAAAATGGACTTCCATGACCGTTTTAGGTGCCCCGCGCAGTTGCAGGGAATTCGATCCGAGCGGTGGGTTCTTTCAATAAATGTCCATGCTTCGAATCGGTAGCAGACAGTCAACAACGTGTGGGTCGCGGAGGACGTCATAAAGATGATTAAGATGATCGGTGTGATATGGAGATGAACGAACGAGTTATGTTATGTCCGATGATTCCGCCTTTACCATCCAATTTTAGCTTTTTTATATTTATAGAATACGCATTTTCTTAAATTTATTTCAAAAACCTCAGAAGTTCTTCTATGACAGCTTATTTGAAACTCTCCCATTCATCAAGTCTGCATTGATAACTCTAGTTGCCTTTTATTTGTGTTTTCTTTACTACTGAACTTCACACTACGAAACAATCAACTCTTTGATTGCTATTGATTCAAATTTTATGCAAATACTGCAAAACTCTTAATTTGTTGTTTTTTGTTAGTTTCTCCGAGGCAATTTCTCACCTTTAGCGCCTTAAGCTATAACACTTTCTAAGCCCCATTCACTAAAAAGCTACGCCTAAACGAAACTTCATAGGTGATTCGGAGCATTTTTTCCTTCACCCTTAGTGCTAAGACTAAAAATTTCGCCCAATACGATCGCTAGATAGGCACAATAAAAGAGAAAGTTCTTCCTTCTCCAAACGGGACGCGAATGTATGTGACCGCCCCAGGAAATAGTGTGCAATTTGTCATGTTTTTTTTGTTGTTGTGACGAGAACGGTCATAAAGAGTGGTATTTTTTTTCATATTTTGTATCAACTTTCGACTGGCGATTCAAGAAGACTATGGGAAGAGATATCGCAATCTCGGCGTAGACTTATAACTTCATCTAACTAGCGATAAGACAGCAATCGGGCGATATTTACGCCTGCCGGAACGAGGAAGCTGAGCGCCGGGCACACTGTTTACCGGCCTGTCTAGTCAGCTCGTTACGAAACATCTGACGTTTCGTGCTCACCGCGCCTCGGACGCCGCCGATCCGTTCTTGGAGCTGTCACTAAGTGCCTAGAAGGTCAACAATAAACACTACGCCGCATGGCCGCGTAGTTGCGAGCGCGGTACGGATGACAGCGTTGGTTGCGTTGCTCCGCGGAGGGGTTGTTTATCGGAATCACGACGATGACGACATCGGTGGCTGTGGGAGGGGTGAGATAACGCGATCGTCACGCAGCGTGGTAGCTGGTTTCGGTTTCCTCCTCCCCTGTTCAACGTGAGTAGTTTTGTTTGATGAGATCTACTTAACTCACCGGCTTCCGAGAGTATTCTCACCCGTTGCGTACCCCGTTGCGCACCGTAAACAGATCGTGCTGCGCGTTTATGGTGCTCGTTCTGGGATTTCGTCACCCGTCGTTAGGTGTTCTAGAATTGGAATTTGGAGAGCGTTGCACAACGCGCGGTAACGACTTCCGCATTTCACGTGCAGTTAACGCGCGGTTACGACATACCTCGGTGAGCATCTTCTCACTGAATGGGAGGGAGATGTGTGAGAAGAATGAGCGCGTTGCCAGCGTTCTTCTCATTCGGATGAAAGTAGGCTCTGGAGATAAACTGAGCTGCCGAGATGATTTGATTATGAACATATTTTTTAGGCTAATTGATCTATTAAGAGGACAAAACCCTCTCACACACTGATTAACTCATCTTGCACTGCTGCATTCAATAAAAAGTGACATAAAACAACAACACCATAACCGCCGGATAATCTCCGATTACGAGCATGGGCGAATTTGCTTCCCGAACGTTTTCACCTTTTCGTCCTCCCTTTATGTCATCACGATGGTACGAGGTGAAATCGTTGTCATGTACATTGCCCCCACACCTGCCCGAAAAACAACAACAGGCGCCGCTAGCGGTCCAAGCGAGAAGGAAAGTGTCTGTACTTCCCGTTCGGTGCGACGGAAAGCAATTCTTCGGTCCCTCCCATCCGAAAGCGAGCGAAACGTACACGGGAACGGACAGCCCGCGAGCAAAGCGAGATCAACTAAAACAACAACACACTGACACAACCGAAAGCACACGCAACGTCACCGGAGAAACTTTCCCATCCAAACCCCTTCTTCCGCGTTTGCTCCTTCTTCCCTCGCCTCGACGACATTCCTGCCTCGCCTCGCGGCCAAGCTCGCCAGTCAATCACCCGAAAGTTCGCGCCGGTGTCCGTGGCCGATGTCAAGGTAAATCCCGGTCAACCGTTCGAGTGGTCGTGTGCTTCTGTGTGTGTGTAAGTGTCAACCGGCTACCGGCCGGGGTGGGATTTCTTAACCGAGTGACTCAGTGAACCGGCCAATCCTTCGTCTGCTCCAGCATGGGGTTGATGAGCAGCTTTTTCGAAAGTCTGCAGGCTTCGGCTTCCGTTCGGATCGATGGTTCCGCGTTACGGGGTTGTTTATGCTGCTTCATTGGATTCGCCGTGAAGAAGCGTCTTGCATGACTAGTGCAATTGTTATCGTTTTTTTGTTGTTGTTGACATGATTCGCTTGTTTCGTTTTAATTTTACATTCATTTTGTTTTGTACTTTGCTTGTTCCATCATGTTTTTCGCATTTTGTCTCCTTTTATACAATTTCAAAATATATAACATAATAGTATATCATCTTACTGATTTCTAAGTACTTTCAGATCAATAGTTAGACGGTTTGTTTCAATATTGTAAGCCACATCTTTTATGACAATTATTGATCCTTATGCTCTGTAAGTTGTCAGTTTGTTTATCTATAAACGATAGTAAATATCGTTTCAATAATTTCAATTTATGTCAATTCTCATAATGTACATATAATATTACAGTTGTATAATCATGTCTGATTGAGTTCCTTTTTTTTACTGATTCAAATCATTCCTTTGCCTCCCAGTTCTTGGCGAGTATACATTTTTTTAATGCTTCGATCAGTTCTTTTGTAAATTTTCTCCAAAACACTTCACAATTTTTTTATTATTATTTGATCTTTTGTCTTTGTTTTCGATAATCCATTGATAGTTTTTGAAATAGGTTCGCTGGTGGTATAATTTTCATATTGTTTCCTTTTTACATATCTATTTATTTCTATTTTCTATTGGTAACATAGCGCAATGAGCAAAAATTGGTATGTTTGAAGTTTTTCTTTTTAAATTGTTTATCAACCTAATTCTATCATTTGAAACTACTATTTTCATGTGAAATCATTTAGAACCGAATGAATTTTTGGATTGTATTTTCCTCTGTGTGTTACTTATCAAGTTCACTATAGTACCCAAAAATGATTTAAAAATAACAAGAAAAATATAAAACTCACTCAAAACCGAAATAAAATTCATTCCTCTGTTAAAAACTAACCCAAGATGTTTCCGAAACACACGCAACATCACTGAACTGAACCGAAGTCAAAGCTCGAAAAGGAAGTGCCGAAAGTTTCACCTACTAGCGCGCAAACATCCTCCTCCCCGGCTCCGGCAACGCCAAAGTGCGTTCACCCCGGTGCGGTATTACATCCTCGTCCATCCGGATCTCTCCGGACCCTCCATGACCCCGTTACACCGAACCGCCGGCGATGTGATATTATGCATAATTGAAAAGTCCCTGCTCCGATCGCAATCGATCGTCGGTCGTCGTCAAAACGACGATCGATGACCGGAGGACCCGAACGGGCCGCGGAGAAAGCGCCCAAAAAGTGGCGAAAATTCGTCTCCGGCCTCCCCGGGCGGGACTGTCGCATCGCACTTTCGGTCGGTCAACGCACTTTCGGCGCGCGGTGGCACCCCGTTCCCGTCACACAAACACGCACACACGTGACCATCGCCTCCCGGGCGGGTGTGGAAAGTTTTTCGAACCATCCTGACAGCGAACGTGTTCCGGATAGGATTTCCCTTCCGAATGTTGCGTTGCGCGGTGAGTTTCTTTTCCCGCCGTGACACGATAACTGGTTGCACAAAGAGATGACGCTACGCGCGATTACCTACGGCACGCCTTTTCGACCGTTGTTGTTTTTTTTCGGGGTTTCGGGTTGTTTGTTGTCTTCCGGCGGAGAGTTTCACCTCACCGTGCGGTCGACGATTGTGAAAGTATTATGTATTCTAGCACTCCTCGCAAACGAAAACAAAACGAAAAAATGGGCAAAAACATTACACCCCTCGGAGGGAGCTGTAAATGGTTATTTAATTGCGCCAACTTGCTTGTGCAGGTGAATATTACCTCGATCCGGCCACCGGCAAGCATCGCGTTACGCCGTTGATCACTTCCAGAACGTAATAATAACAATAATCACATCCGTCAAATGCAAATCTGCATTGTACCAACGACAAACAAAAAACCTTGATCGCCCTTTTAGTCCACTTTCCATCGCGCGAGCCTGGGCATGGTGGGCGGACTCCGAGCGAAAAGATCCTGTTTCGGGAGGGAAATGGGCGGGTGCCAACGGCATAAGGAATATGAGTCTCCGCCCTGCGCGATCGTGATCGATCAAGATTTGCAAAACGGCGCAAGTCGCGCAAGTTACTAAATCCCGTCCCGGACCGGGTTTGAACTTGCACTTGGTGACCATGGAACGGAATGCGAAATGTGTCCGCCTCGGTGTGGAATGCTGTTGTGTTTGCGTTGCGTTGTCCGGGGCGTTGTCGGGGCGCACCGGGAGGCGATAAAGCCCACCCGTGCTGAGGGCATGGGGTGAGGGTGGCACTATTTTTTGGGTCATGATCGGTCGGTTCTGGGCGGCTCATAATTCAGGCGCATATCAGGCTGATTTTGCAACATAGTTCCTGCCCGAGCTCCTGGGCGTAGCAATTGTGTGCTGGTATGATATGTGAGGAGCAATGCTAAGCTAGTCACATCAATCGACTATATTAGAGGGACTAGTTTGTTGGGGTGTATTACGACCTTGAAATTTATTAAAAACGCTCTTCTAGGAAGAAGCGTCTAATCCTTTATCATTCTCATATATTACAGCTTCAGAATGTTCACTTTGCGTATCAGATCGTTTTGCTCTGAGTTTCAAATCATGTTTTGTATCTCCAAACCCTGTTAAAGATAAGGACTTGCTTAGAAACTGTTTGGTGGAACTAGCTTAATGTACTCTACTGTGAGTCACTGTGAGTCCTTTCCTAGAGTCAGGTTCAATCTCTATGGAATACTTGATATCTTGAGATTACACAATAGAAAGGATGAGCTAGAAAGGATTTCTTGACTAAACAGGATCTTCTGTTCGCTAAATGTTCCCTAATGGCCTTCCAGAGGCGTTCAAGAGGGAGATGCTCTGAAGGATTGTTGACCCCGTATGCTTGGAATAACAATGGAGGAGTTCAATGACAATGAAGAGCTCAATGAGTTGTACCATGTCTGAAGCATGACACCAGACGACGCAGGTCGTAAGATCTCATTGAGACGTCTGAATAGACATAGGAGACCTAGACCATGAAATAGTTTTAAAGCTTATCTCTCTTTCTAGACAGAACTATGGAGATGAACAAAACTACATTACCATGCTCTTCAGCCGGAGAAAAGATAACGCTGGAATACTAAAAACTCCCTTCCATATAACCCCGGTTGTTTGGCGGGACTCTCACAGCGTAGCTCACCATGAGTCACTAAGCTAAAACCAACACACCGCAGCGGAACGGAGAAAGCACCAAAGTTCAGCCACCCCGGCTCGATTTACTTACGAATTATCCCCGAAATCCCGATGAATAAGCCAGCGAGCCATGTAATTCCCACTACTCCGATTATGATATGCGTCAATATTCGGCTCCAACCGGTACCGGTGCGTCACTTTCTACTTCTCGCTCCTTCCGCTCGATGTCGTCCGATGCTGTAAGCACGTCCCGAAAGTAAAATCGTCCCCAGCGTCACGTTTTGGGTCCACCCGGCCCCGTTCCCGGCCATCCCGGCAGAGGTTAGTGCCCTTTCACTTGCCCAACTCATTTGCACTTTTTCGACGATGGCGACGATCGCGGTTTCCACAGGAGCGCCGTCACCCCGTTCCGGGACCGGAACCGAAACCCAGAGGGCCCCGACCACGGCGCCGTGGATGGCACTTTCTCCGCCGCTGACGTCTTTGGCTTCGGCCGCGCTTTTGTTTTGATTATTGTTGTTCGCAGTCGCTATACGCGCGCGCGCGCGGTGGAAGGGGAATTTCTCTGCGGCGACCTTACAGACGTCGATGACCGCGAGTGGCCGCGATCACGCCCTCCTCCCCCCCCGGGAAATGCGTTGGACAACCAACCAACTCGTGCTCCACCGTGCGAAGTTATGCTGTCCGGTGCAGGGCAGGGCCGGCGAAAGCGGCCGAATCTGGATGTGTGTGACGACGTTGGTGGCGTCTTTTCTTTGGTTTTTGGGAGGTTGGGGCAGGAAGCGAGCGGCAAGATGTTTGCACGATCCAGGCGAACCTGAAGACACTCGCTGAAAAGTCAATGTGCTTTCGCGCTTGCTTCCGGCGCGGTTGCGTACGGGTGTCATTTATGAAACGAAAGTTTCGCTACGCAGGGCCCATCTTCGTTCGGTGCTGGCAATGAGGGAGCCCCACAGCCCAGCCAAACCTGGGCAGGGACCGGATGCTTTTTCGGGTGAGACTTCACCGCAGTGGAGCAGGCCAGGCTGGGCGCTTGTAATGATCGTTACTTCATCGCGTTTTCTCCGCAAAAGTGTGTGAGCTGGCCTACGCACCCGAAACGGAAGTGATCAGTGCGGTGTTGTTTGTTGATCTTGAAACGATCGCTTTAAGGTGGTTTTCTTGTGGCATGGGAATGTTTTTGTTTTGACAGTGTTACTTCACAGCTGTGGTTAGGCTGTTGCCAAAACTATAAAGTGGTGTATCAAAGCACTGTTTTGGTCGATTGGTTTGAAGAGCGAGTACCTTCAATTAGTCAATTCATGTATTGTATTAGCTTTGTCTGCTGATTTAGTTTGAAGTGTTTCGTAGTATGTTATAAGTTTTGTAGCCATATTTTCCATTTTGTTATCTAGCTTCTAGGTTTTGCTATGTTTAAGACACATTTTTTCGTTACATTGCATTTATGTTTCACATTGCTTTTGTTCTCTTTAGTTTTTTAATAGCAGTGATGTAATTTCAATTTGCAAATATTTAGTTAGTTTTATTTGAATAACACATCATCGTTTCTCTTTCTTTTTAACCTAATTATTACCACTTATGAACTGTTTATTATTTAGATAGATTAACTAACTTTTTCCGGATTTGTTTAATGAGTTATTCATGTTTTTATCTTTGCTACATTATTACTTTTTCTTCTGTTTTTGTTTTATTTTGTTATACTTTTATGTTTCACTTCTCTTCTTCGCTTTTTTATTTTCTATGTAATACATATCATTGTCATTAGTTGTTTCTTCAAACAATTATCTCATTTCAATTTAGTAGCACGCTGTTACAATTCTTTCTTTCATACTTTATTGTTTCTTTTCCATACTCGGTTGCCAATGCAGCAACACCACCATGTCGCCGTCGCGCGTTATCTGCTCTCGTATCGGCTTGCTCCTAGAGACAGAACCAAAAACTGGTCCTTCTAGTCCGCAACTCCCGGGTCGCGTGCAGGGTGTGTTCTGGCGGTCTCAAGGTGTCCGCGCCCCAACCGGCATAGGAAATAAAGCAAGAGTAGAAGAAAACTCGTCCGCCACCCACCCCACCCGCGCCATGTCGTATCGTTGCAAAAGAGGTCTGTTAAATGGTGCATTTATTTCGCACAAATATAAAACGTTCGGGGGGCGCCCGTGCGCGAGACCTTGAACGGGCCGGCTAAAGTTTATTTCCTCACGGCGGCGGCGGCCAGGTCGAGCGAGTGAAGTGATACTAGTTTCTCGCCGGGTCTGCCAATCCTTACATCCGTGTCCGTGGGGGTCTGGGAGTTACGGCCGCATTACCGAAGCATTACCGAGTGTTGCCATTGCGTCCGCTTTTATTTTGTGTTATATTTTATGATCGGCCGTTGAATGGCGGCACCGATTTGTGGGCCGTTGCCCCAGGACATGGGAGTGATTTGGTGGACCCACGGTGCCATATGCGTGAATCATGGGTGAATGGATGCTTGATTATTATTTAATAATAGCTATAATACCCGCGACAACCAGCTCTTTGAGGGTCTGTTTTATGGTTTTATCATACTTTTTAATTATCAACCGAAGGAATGTGGGAAACAAAATTCCACCCCATACATTATCAAACCCAAACTGATACCCGCAGAACGCAGAAAAGCATTTCCATGTCCGACCGATATCGGCCGTTCGAAGGACCGCGCCAATTGTTGCCAGCGCAGGAGGAAGGTTTTGTGCGCTTTGCGAAGGTGGAGTTGATTTGTGGCTTATTGCATTTGCACCGGCCCCGCGCACAAGCGCACTCAAATCGTGCACACTTTAGCGTGAAACCGTGATAAACGACCGACAATGGTTTTGTCCGGAGCCACTTGCACTCCGCTTTATCTCCATCACGTTTTAAGGCTGCCGGTGCGCTTGTACAGCTACTGACTGCTTGTACGGCGCGGGCGGCTTAGGTTTCGAGGTTCGGTTTGCAAATGATTTAGCCTCCCACGGCAGCCCACGGGCGCGCACCGGCTAACGCCCAGAACGAGGTCAGAGAAGAAAGTAACGGCCGCAATTAGCATGTCACCCGGGGCACCGCGCGCCCGATTCCTTATTCCGCCACGGACCGGTTTCCCATCTGGCGTGACCCGATGGACTCCCCCCCCCCCCCCCGGGGGGCCCCAACCCGCGGCCTTCACTTCTGCCCCCGAAAGCGTGCAATTAAACACAATTTGACACGCTTAGCACGCCCTGACGTGACGGAAGGACTCCACTCGCCCCGACCGAAAGCTCCCCGAAACGCCAGCTCCTGAATGTCACTCGGTGGGCAACAGCTCGAATCAAATCGTTACGCGCAGTTTTGTGTGCGAGTGGGCGCGAGCGAGCGCGCGCCGGGAAGCGGAATAAAAATCCGTTGATTTACGTCCTGCTTCGGTGGGGGTGACACCTGGTTCGCATGTGTTGCGATGGATGCGACTGCCACAGGGCGTGTTCCGTTAAAATGCACTTAGCCTAGCGGTTCAGAATAGGTTACCAGCACCGGGTGGCCTTGCTTCCGGCACGATGGAATGTCACCAACCTTTCGTTATGCTGCTGTTGATGTGTGTTTTGGGGTTACGGTGAATCGGAAGCTGTGATTATCCTTTTCTCATGTGTCAAATCGGAAACCGGTTGGCTATATGAACTCGATTAAGCAATATAAATGCATTGTCCATTATCCATCAGCTTCTGTTATCTATTTATGCGAGTGATATCGTCATGTCAAGAGTCTCCGATCATGCTATTTGTTAAATCCGTTGTAAACTTCTCAAAGTAGTTACATTACTCCTCAACAGATGGCACCACTCGATCAAAGTTGCAGTGATTTTTTCATCAATGGCTGCTTCGGTTATTGCAATGTGTTAATCACTCGCATTTTACGTTTGTGTGTGTTTTTCAGTTATATTTCCTCTTTTACTCTTCAGGAAAAAAGGCTTTTCTTTTTTATTTGCTCAACAATATATACCAAATCTGTTTGTTTTGATTTTTTTTCAACATTTTTAACCAGTATCGAATGTCGAATTTTCACGTATATCTTCTTTATGAATTATGTGCAATATTTTACTGTTTTTGAAACTAATGATTACAATTTTTCTTTCGTGTTTTATGCGGTTTCAGCTTTTGTCTTTCGACGCCTTTCTTTTTTATCCTTTTCGTTATTCTTAGTCTATTTTCACTATATTTATTGGTTCACATTAAGATCATTCTATTTAAGCGCAATCTAATAATAATTCGATCACATGAAGTAGTATGACAGTTGAAGGATTCTTTTCACGTTTTAGATTCATTCATTTGTTTCTTCGTAATCTGTTCGTTAACTACTTCAAGTGTTATTTCCATTTTCTATAATTTTATACAATTTTCAACTAAGTAATATGCAAATTTTGATAGTTTTACTCTTGTTTTGTTGTGCAAAACAAGTGTGTCACTATTTTCGTACTGTAGTTAGAGAAGAAGGTCCAAAATCATTCAAAATGAAAGAGAACGTGCAGCAACTACTGCCCTCACTGCATACAAACACGGACGCGCTAAAGTCGCCTCCAAATAGCCTTCCAACTGACCATCAAAAGATGAAGAATCACCGTTAATCGTCTCCTATGCTGCTGCTGCACTATGTAGTGTAGCATAGCTTCGCTCTCACGTGCGCGTGTGTGTATATGATGAGGTTTGCGCGTGTTTCTACTTCATTTTCGCTTCGTTATTTCGGCCGCGGTGAAAGTAGCATAAAATGGAAAGTGCACATACAACGAAGTGGGGGGAGAGGCGCATGCACGCACGCACGTGGGGGGGGGGGGGGGGCAGTGTTTAGGCCGTGGAAAGTAGAACGCACCCATCGTGAAACTGTGTGAAGCAGCAGCGGCAGCAGCAGCAACACCTTCATTCCGAAAGTGGAGATCTTCCGATTTACTTCACCGCATGAATTACACCGACGGGCACGGAGAGCGAGCACGGTATTGAATAATAATGATGCCAGTTGCATTTCCTTCCACCAGACCACCCCACCCCGCCCCGCCCACCGACGCACCGCAGCCGAACCAGATCCGGGCGAGGAAGACCGTGCGCGACTGTGCGAAGGCGGTGGGAAGTGTTACGGAGCAAAAGTGAAGAGGAGCTAGTGAAAGGAAAACAACCGCTGACCGAATTTTTCTCGGTCCCCCCACCGCCACCAACTTTCCAATCATTTCCCACGTCCCATTCCCCTTCCCGGCCCCGTCCCGTTGGCTAATGGTCTTTTTTGTTTGCCCTCGGGAAGGAAATCTTCCCTGCGATGCGCTTGTGTGTGTGTTAAGAAAGAAAACCGAAGAACTCTTCTCGTTAAGGGCCGCCAGAGCAGCGCGACCGACTTAACCGACTTGCGTTCATTACGAAACCTGTCAACGGATTAATTGCTTCCTGTTTCGCTTTCCGATCTGCCAGGTAGGGTCAATTACGCCCATCGGCAGCCCTCGGGGTCTTTTTATGGGGCGCACAGGTACGCAGGGACAGTGTGATCACAAATTATGCCACCATCGATGGGTTACAGCGAATTCCAGATCAGAGAAACTTGTAACGAGAGGAAAAAACGTATTTTTTTCTTTTCGCCATCTTATGTTCCGGCTGTTTCCTTTGCTCGATCATTATAATGATTTTTACTGTGTTTCATCCTATTTACGTCAAATTAAACCATTCGGTAATAACATTTATCAATCTTTGTCTGAGTTTAATACTCTGTTTTGCTGATGTTTCTCTTGTTATGATTGTTTTCTTGGCAATGTTTTGTTAAGTATCACACACTTTGATGTTTATGTATGTAGTGTAGGATCTTTTCTGTGTTTGTTAGTTGATTTTACATGTTTTTTTTTTATAAACAGCTCAATTTTATTGTTTCTATTTTCGTCTTAAGTGTTCTTTCTCATCTTTATTATCTGCTGTTTTTACTTAATGTCTTTAACGTCACCTTAAATCAGGGTTTCTTTATTTGCTTTTTATTTCCCTGGTTTTCGTTTGGTTTGTTTATAAAAAAAACTTACGAATTTTATCTAGTATTACTTTATTTATTAGGCTTAGTTTTGTTTTGATTAGTCATGTTTGTTTTACATTTATAATCTTCTGTTTTCTCCAACTATATTGTGATGCTTCATTTCTTTCCAAAACTAGTTTGTGTTAATAAAATCTCAAATTACACTTTACCAAATTCATAAACACTTATATAAATAAACCAACGATTGTGCAACCCGTTCCTTGCTGTTCCGCACCGGAAAACGAACACTCCACGCCAGTGTGCGCGTCTGTGTGTGTGGGGAGCCACTTACTTAAAAGTGGGACAAACCAGGTTAAGTACACCCCCCCCCTGAAACCCACCCTCCACCGCCCACCCGCGGGATCACCTAACACAGCATCCCACGGCGATCGCAGCCGCTGTTATGTTTTTCCTCACAATCGGCGTTCCATTTATCCATCGTCGGAGCGTTCTGTTTCGTTCGTAATTTCACTTCGCGCGCTCTCCCATTATAACCGCACCGGGTCGCACCGGGGTTTGTGGGGTTTGATTTGTTTTCCCCCGGCCTCGTGGCTCCCACCTTGGCCGGGCAGGTGTGTGGCTTAGGTTCCGGGCTAACCCGCAGAGCTACGGAAACTGAAAGAGAAACGACCGCGCGAAAGAGGGAAGCTCGGCGGGAATTTCCCGTTCCCGAAGTGGTTAACCTATTTTCTTCGTATCTTTCGCTCGGTTGATGCTGTTGCAATCTTCGCTGGTAAGTGTTTCGATATCCATCTGCTTCAGATGAGAAGTGGGAAGAGCATCCAGCAGAGGGTGAAGTATTGTTTTATGTTTGCTAATCGCACACATTATCGCTCGATCCAGATTTTAATCATACTAATTATCGTGCTTGGCTTACTGTTGCACTTATAACAAGCAGCGTTTGAGATGAATGTTGTTATGAAACTATTTGTAAGTACCTGCATTATAACATACCTGCTAGAGAAACACTTTATCTTACTAAAAGAAACCATATAAAAATGTAAAACAAAATATGTGAATACAAACTGAATAAAAAACTCGATATGATAATTAATTTTGCATGCAAAAGCCCCTTCTTATCTCTCTTCTTATCCATTATCTCTTAAATGCAAGTTTCGATCTTAACAAAACTATGCAATCAACCCAAAAAAAAACAGCACCAGATGCCCGCGCGATAGCTTTCACATAATTTATGCTTCACTTTCACATCCATAAACGAGCGGAAAGTGGAGAAACACATCGAGAACGAAGCATCTCCTGCTGCTTCACCGGTCGGAAGTGGACGGCAAACATTTTATAACACACACACACGCACGATCGCGCGAGCGAGCGTGCGCGCGCGAAATCGAATCTCTTCCCTCACTGGCCTCAAAATCGACCGTCAGTTTTTTTTTGTAGGTCAACAACGACGACGCCTCTGCAATCGCGATCACGTTACACTTTCCACCCGGCCGGGTGGATTCGATTCTATACCGGTTCCGAAACCGTGCCCACTCGCGCTGGTTCTCTCACCGCTCTCTCTCGGGTGGTTACGATCGAGTGAGCGTGCCCGTGAGCCACCATCCCGCGGGATTAGATTCCCTTCTTCGTGCGACAACAACGCAACGGTAATTTCTAATGCCGAGCGAGCATCAGCGGCGCGAACGAACGAGAATGCTGCAGCGGGAACTCGCCCCCGGAAAGTGGGATAGTGAAAGTAGAAGGAACCGGGCGAAAATAGGTTATGACATAATTAACCCACTACCCGTGAAGGGGGTTCTTTTTTGCCTTCTCCGAGTGAGGAGAACAGTTTAAACTTTTTGCTGCTACCTTCTCGCTCCCGGATGCGTTTGTTTAAGCGCTCATTACACCCGCCATTCGGCCGCCGGTGGTGCTAAAATAAAATCCTGCCTGCGCGACCGATTATGGTGCCGGACACGTGGCCCAGGCACACGTCTCGTGTACGGCCACGCGCGTATGCGTAGCTGCCGGCCATTCTGTTGCTTGGTGGGCCGCCGAGAGTTTTGTGCTAGCCCGCCACGGGTGACACAATTCGACTGCAGGCAGGGATCGCGGATGGAATGTGGCTATTTTCAGCCATGGGGCCGCGAAATGTTTGCGCCCTGCCATATTACGTGCACCGGGCCGCGCACACGCCGGCAACGTGACTGGAGAAAGTTTGAGCCGCGCCGCGGGTGGTGCTAAATTTGTGCCCCGTTGATGGGGGCAGCTGGAAGGTTCTGAAAGGTGGGCTGCAAGGCGACGTACGGGTCGTTATTTTAAGTCAATTTAGAAGAAGAGCATCTCTTGGGCTTTTATGCAATGGGAGAAACATTTTTAGATTCTAGCAATCCAAGAGCTAGAAATTACCTATTCGTGAACTCTACTTTGAAACCTTCCAGCTCATAATTCTATAAAGACTCATGAATCTCCAAAAAGCTTCAGATGCATGATTCTTAAAGGATCCATTACGATTCATGAACCTATCAAGAATCATTTGATTCTAGAATCTACAAAATCATGCACCATAAGAGATTGTCAAGAAATACAATCAGCTTAATACATCTTCAAAGATTTGAGAATCATAGATAAGTAATTAATCACAAATATCAGAATCAAAACTCGAATCTTGATTCGAATGTGATTTCACAAAAAAATCATAAGGATAATTCTGCTCGAAATATTGACAAAGTACAATACTAATCAAACCGTACGTACGAGTTTGCCTGTACCAGGAATTATATAAAATTGAAGGTATTACGTGTCAATGTGATCAAAAAAGATGTCATAAAGCAAAGAGGCTATCTGTGCAACATCCTGTTCGCCTCACAATTGGCATCGTCACTGGATGCTTTTTTTTTGTCTTCCTGTTGGAAGCAATACAATAACAATTGAAATTCCATTCCATTTGAACATGAAAAAAACCCGATCGCTGTATTTGTGCATGTTATCGCTGCTCGATTACCTTCTCCTGAGAAATTGCTGAGTAAGCACAAAAAAACGGTAGTAAAAAATAGGCATTTGTTTACTTCGATTGGAGACGACGACAACAACAGCGCAACAAAAAAAAAGCACAACCATACGAGTAAGAAACGCATAAGTTTCTCTATCGTTTCGATTCTACGCCTCCTCGCCGCCTCGGGTGATGACGCACGTGCCCGTCGGTGAAAGTAGGTAAATCTGGCCAAAAATCGCCTCGCGAAAGCAGTGCGTTCCGACCGGCCGGCGATGCTGCTGCTGCGATGGTGGCCGACGGTGCGTATGCATTTTTTCCCCCCTTTGGGAGGGCCCGTTCCGCATATGGAGCGATTCTGGAGCGCACGGACCACGGCCAGCTTGCCCTCCGGCGGGGGCCTGATAGGGAGGCCGCTTTTGGCGCTCGCTCGCCTTTTTGACACCGTTTCCCCGGTGTGCCCCGGCAGGTGAAAGTTTGATAGAAAGGCCGCGCCTGGGATCCGGCCAGAGAATGAGAATAGAAGAAAGGCGTAACAATTAGTTGGCTAAGCCATCGGGGAAGTGGAAGAAAATAAAAAGCCTAAGCCACTCGTTGCCGGCTAATGGGGGGCTTGGTTTGGGGTTTGGAGCGATGGACAAATTATGACTATTTCTAAAAGGTTAGTTTAAAAGGAAATGACCATTAGCCGGACCGGAAAAGAAGGTCACCAGTGTTTTCAAAAGAGAGCGAGAAAGAGAGAGAATGTCGAATAGAAGTGCTGTGACACTTTTGTTGGATCTGAGCATGGATTGAGATTGCCGTAGCCTAAGGCAGTAGGCGTGTTTTATCTAGATGCTTTTGGATATATATGGGTTGATGATACACTGGCATTTCTGTATGTAGTGTTCATCTTGACTTTAAGAAGCTATATTTTAATGTCGGAATAAAGTATATGTACAAGCTCGTTTCGATCGAGTTAAATGTGTATTGAAGTTTGTTTAATATGATGATCCATGTTTCGACAACTTCTTGAAGTATCTATGCAGTTAAATTATAACAAGACCAAATAAAAAAATAAAAATATAAAATGACATAAATGACTGAATTGAAAATATTGTAAATCATCTGAACAGATTCAGAGAATAGATATAAATATAAATACATCTCTATTATTATACTAAATATTGTAAAGTAATGTTTATATTGTAAACTATAAATCTCAATAAAATAAATAAATGAATAATTAATCAGTTACACAATTTTGAGTTTAAAAAAAAATCAAAACATGTACAAAAAAAGTATATAAATTAGAATCAAACAACGGGATAGATTGTTATAGCTTACAAAATTTACAAACCCGCTTGTAACCAAATAGAAGTTTGGTCTATTTGGCCTAGCACATAATTACTACCAGGCGTCTCCATTTGGCACTGCACAAATTATCCTTCAAATATCATTTCATAAATAACGACAAACTAAAAAATGTACGCCGGTGCTGTGTATGTCGCTCGATACAGCGATTAAAATTAAATTGCTTTCGGATGGTACGCGCCGGTCCCGGACGTACGTCATAAATATTCTCGTACATGCATAAACAACATGTCCCGAGTCCGTCCCACCGTTCCGAGCAGACTCTCACAGCCTGCTTTGGGCGACGCGGGCAACCTCACCACATCCGACCACCCAGTGGCTAGATCGATCCGTGTCCGACATCTGGTATGCATCGAGTGGTGCATCGCGTTTACCGCTCGGTCGTACGGACGAGCGCTCTTGTTAAACCATCAGTGAATGTCCTTCGGTCACACACTTGGCTCGCGCGACTGCGACTGTATAACGTCATCCGAGATCCGTGCGCGATTTTCTCGCGCGCTCGCGGCATTCGAAGGTGAGACAAGACGCATCGATGCAGCTGCAGTGTCAGCGCGTTATCTCATCAACGTGCGCTAGTGAGTGTCTTGATGATTCAGTAAGATAGCGAGTTAAAATATAATTTAAATATATTGTACTTCAGCACTGAACTCCCTAACACATCGAGTCATAACAAATACAAATGTTCTTTGTTGGAAAAAGGCACCTATCACACTAGAGGTGTATTCACTTTGCTACACTCAACCGGAAATGTGTGCCATGCATGATGAAAAAATCGTCTGTTCTCTCCAGGAAAGGGAACGCTTAACGCTGAGTTATTATTCGTACCACGTTGGCACATTTTTCTTGCAGTACTTAAACAGCAACTGTAATCCATTCAGACACACACAAGAAATGCAGTAAATGCTCAAATGACACAATAGACTGCAGTAATCTACCCACACTGTGACACACGGGTGGGTCATAAAGCGGATTATTATTACCCTTGAGGGGAAAGTACATCACGGTTAGAGATGGGCAAATCCGGCTATATTCCGGATCGGATCAATCCGGAGCGCTCCTTGGCCGGAGCGCGATCCGGAGTATGAATCCGCGCTCCGGA
>KB672857.1:2870560-2882321 GCA_000349145.1 Anopheles dirus | reverse complement strand
AATACCATTTCTCTTAAGCCCACATGCTCTTTTCTATGTCAAACCTATCGAAAAACAACCCATTTTTAATGCATGTTTTGCAAAATATATTTTTGTTTTTGTGGAGCGCGGAATCAGTTTCGTCAATTCTACGGATCGGTGCGGAGTCACTCCAGCCCTGGATCGGAGCGGAGTCATGATTCCGGGTCGGAGCGCACATCACTAATCACGGTCTACGGTTTAGAGAAGGTTCCGTCACTGATAAAGTTTGTCCCTGGAGCTCGTGCCGCTCGTCAAGTGTTGAGAACGACATTCACGAAGGACTCGGCAATGGAGCAGACCTTTAGACTCCCTCACATGCAAATCATTCCCAGCGAGTGACGCGGACTGTTGCCTAGCAACTCGACGTTCATCATTAACCTTGCATTACATCCACCAGCGCGCTCAGGTTCTAGCTTAAGTGCAGCGAGTTATTATGTCTATATTGTGAGCGAGTTCGAGCTACAGCGGACAGCGTTACATTATTGTTTCATTCCCGCCAAACCCCGCAAAGGACGTACAATCCATCATCTGTTAACATCAATCGCGCGTGAAATCATAATGCACGATTGCATCAAGCCGAAGCGGAAGGAACGGAGCGGCGCGATAACGCCATTCCGCTTGGCGATGGCTTTGGCCGTGCCCTAGAGCGAGGATCTTGAACTCGTCTGTGCTGTCGTCGTCGTCGTCGTCGTCGGCAATTATTAATGGTGTTATTCAATCGGCGACGGCAATCGGCGACCAAACCAGCGTCCGTACAATCCTCCGGTTGGGGCGTACTCCAACTCCGCGGGAACTTCTTCATCCGAACGCTCCCGAACGAGACGACAAAGAGAGAGAGAGGCTCCGTCGGGCCGGACATTAATATTTGTTGGAATATTCGCACGCAGACACTTTCGTGGAATCGGTCAATGCGCCGGCAATTAGTAACTTCGTCGGGTTGGTCGCGGGTTCGTGCTACACATCCAATTAGGTGGCGTGGAGCCAGGAAGCACATCCAGTGTCTGCACGTCTGGTAGAATGGATGCTTGCGTTGGCGTTGCGAGTATGGTTCTGGCCGGCGGGATGAGAGATAGTAGTTCCGGGAAATTTGTGACGCGATGTTGATGCTGCCGACACTATGGAGCTGGTGCATGGGCAGGTTTGTTCAGGTTCTCAATTAGCCGAGGATAGCACAAGCCTTTTATGGTTTTGTCGGAGCTATCTGCATTCGGAATGATCGCTGGAATAGTTTTCAAAGAAAGTAGTAAAGATTGGAGCAAAAATTTGTAAGAAATATCATGAAATACCAACAGGTGGGGATGCAGGTTTGTGACGTTGACTATGTAGCAAGAAACAAGCGGTCTGCCAAGTTCAGGTGCATAACTTCTGTATCCTTCCCACTTCCAGATTGTATAACCCCTCTGCGATAGGGAATAGACAACAATCTCCTCACCACCAGTGCAAGAAACCGTGGCCGGGGCACCAATTCAGCCGTAATCTGCTTCTGGCTTCTAAAATCCGGTCAAAACAACAAAGAGCGTCTAATCAGATCGGTTAGGTAATCATCCTTATCAGTGCAGGCCTACCGTGAGCTGCCGCCACCACCATAACCACGTCGTCTCGACTCGACCTCCACCGGATGGCCTATTTTTTTCGATGACGCGTTAAGCGCCGGTATAGAACAACAGCAACAGCGCGCGTTGTTTGCGTCTAATTGCTGCCCCTCTCGCACTCGAGCCGTCTTGAGTACCGCAAGAGAGCATTCTTGGCATATTTTCTAACCCGGATGAGGCGAATCCCGCTACCGAATCCGTTCCGTAGGTCACGTTCGCATTTCGCGCAGCGCGAGTGTTATCAGTGCGTTGCTGTGTGCGTTGGAATCGGGGTGGGCAGAAATCCCCTGTTGTGCACGGTGCTGCATCATTATCGACGCAATCAGCCCAGCCAGTAAACCCATTGCGTCATATAATGGTGCGGCTAGGCTGGGGAGAAGTAGCTGCTTCCGGCAAGGCGTCCCCGGCCTGTCACTATTTTCAGCGCCCATCACGGAATCCGGGGAGAATCCGCAACACTTGGGCGAGGATGTTATTTCCAACGCACTCGTCGTCGTCGTCGATTGGTTCGGAGGATCACTTCCACTTGAGCGGGGTAAGCGTCGATGGAGTGGTTCGATTGACGCTTCGTTCGCAGGCAACACTCGGTCAGCTTCCTTGCGAGGCGTGTGTCTATCACCATCATCACCACGTTTAGCGACTATCGCTCGTACTTCGTTGTTTAAACGAGCAGTAAAATAACTACAACTATTTTATTACCACGCCGCGGTGATTGATGAACAATCATTAACGTCTTGTATTTCCCATGGACTGTTAATTGTTTTAAAAGAAAATAAAAGAATGTTCGACTAAGAAACCTCACTCACAACCCTTAGTACATTGATTTCAAGCTATAAGCTGCCAATGAAAGTACCTAGGAAACGAAGACATCATTTATTATCTTCTTTTCTGTTTTAAATGTTATTTGTAATCCTTTACGCTGTTGTCTCCTTATTTAGTCTTTTATGTGTAGTTTTTTTTTACTTTATACACAACCAAATTGTAGTTCCTTATTATCAGATTAAGTTTCTTAAACAAATAATTGATACTTGTAAGCTGTTTAAGATCAAATTTAATATTAGTGTTACTCTAAGCAGCTTGTATATATTTTTTATTATTTTGTATATTATTTTTTGATTAAAAATATCAACTAAAATCGGCTTGTAAAACATCTTCTGCCAAAACTTCATCAACACGATCGCTTCCTGCTAAAGGCCGCAATGATAACTTTCAAACTGGTAATTCTACCACCTGACTCGGTATCTGAAGACGTGCTAATCATGTCCAACGGCTAGATCACACCATCCTAGCGCCAAGGTGGTTACGTTACGCGATTTCGCGAAGAGCGTTTGCCTCCGATTTCGAACATTCTGACGACCTTCAAGATCTGCTAAACAAAAAGGAGGCCAATCGCCAATATACTCCCGCCCTGACCAGCTGACGCCACTTTCTAACTCACGGGTGAAAGAAATAAGCCGGCAAACATATTTCGTCGTTCTAGCGCGAACAGGAGAGATAGCGACGTTGAGCAACACCCTGCGTTTACGCAAGCATCAAGAACGCAAAACAACAAGACGCAAAAGAAACACGCGACGCCGTAGGAAGCAATCAAATAAACAAAACCTCGAATAAACCGCCGTCGCCGGCCACTTATTATCGCCTTCGAATGAGGTCACGACAGAACGGACGCTAATGTGGGTTGCAGAGTGTGGTGTTCGGCCCGGGCGGCCGATCGTGTCCTTCTTGATGTCGCCAAAATGTTTGCACTGGCCGAATTACATCAGCATCGGCATTACGTAACACTAGCGCATCGCGTCACCCGTCGTGCGCGTCGTCTTGTCCAGTACTTGCTTTTTTCCTTCACTTTTTACCCCTTTTTGGTGCCTTCGCGAGCCGTCGCGTCAGTCGGTGAAACTGTGCCAAAGAACGGGTTGGTCCGAAATTCTTGCTCAATTAACATATTTCATTACTTCTGTTTGTTTGCCTTAGCCAACGGCCGGTCGGGATTGGTCGAACCCGCCGCGCGGGTCTCTTTACTTTGCATTTATTTTCGTTCTGTTCTGCTCCGTTCTCGTGCCGTTCTCTCACCTACGAGGGGTCTGCGCCAGCCAGCGCCTACTGCGATTGTTGCAATTTATCGGCGGCAGCCTACTTTGCGATTCTTGTGGCCCGTTGCCCGCTGCTGCAGATCGCCTGCAGATGGAATGGTGAAGTTATTTAAATAATCAAATTTCTGTTTGTTTGGTGAATCACGCCCCGGTCTGGTTGCGCAAGGGAGGTCTACGGTGCGGCGTGCGCTTTGCGAAAGAGTCTCCCCCGGGTGTCCTAGTTGGTGGTCTCGAAATTTGGAACTAAAGGGAGGTGAAGGTGTTTTGACGCGCTTTATCTGCTGAGTAAGCTCCCTGTAAGTTAGACACCTTAGAGTCGTTGGGAAATTAGCAGATGTGAAATTGATATGCAATAATGTACAAACTGCAAAAAAATAAACTTTTATAAAAACTTCCAACAATATATTGTTTCTCATGACTATTATAAGAAGATTCTTTAAAATTAATGTTCAATGGAAAGTTTTTAATTGAATAGCGAATTGAATCTTGAATAGCGTCCATTAAGTTCATGAATTCCTTCCTGGATCTTGCAGGATCAAAGGTTTATGAATCGGTTATAATTCATAATTTTTCCAAGTTTTATGAGTCTGTAAAGAAGATTCCTTAAAATTAATCCTCAATGGAGAGTCATTCGAATCATCAGATGTTCATGTGTTCCTTCCTGGATCTTGAAGGATCAAAAGTCCATGATTCATAGTTATTCCAAGTTTTATGAATCTGCAAAGACTAATGGTTCCTATGATATGGACAGGATGTTAAGAACTCCGTCCTAGCGCCAACGAATAAGAAGAAAAAAGGTTCATGAAATCATGAATCTTCCTTGAGTAGAATGAATCTTCATCATGAATCATGAATCTTGAAATAGACACGAATTCTCCAAAGATACTTTAATTTTGAGTCTTCAAACATCCATGAGCCTTCTCGGATTCAGACCATCTACGGTTCATGTTGAGAATCCCATTGCTTTTCCTTCGAATAAGCGCGCATAACTTCCTACACCTCCCACCGCATCAGGAGCCGTCGAATATTTGCAACCATTAGCATAGAACGGGACTAAGCACCGTGCCGGCCATGTTTTACTAACCTGAATCGGGCGTACGATCGCACCAATGCCCCGTTACTCCACCAGCGAAACAATCAATTCCACCGGCCGAATTCGACTCCGGAATGGGCGATTTCCAACCCACGTTCGCAAGTGAGCAAAAAACCCGAATTTGCACAACACCAACTCGCATGCTGAAATGTGAGCCAGTTTGGGGTTCGGGTTCGGCACCGGCGGCGTGTTTGATTTCGGCAGTGGCACGTTACACCCGCAGTAAGTACTATTCGGTCCCTTTACACTTACACGACAGCCGTGGGTCGATCCGTCGGCCCCCCACGAGCGCTTCCGATTGCCCGCACGGGCACGTTTTCGCACCGAACGCGACACCGATTTTCCGATGACGCGGACGCCAATAAAATAGGCCACGAGCGCTTTTCCGCAACCAACCCCCCCCCCCCCACCGACGCTTTGGGTGGCCGCGGAGGGGTCGCATGTGGCGCTTATGAAGATTACCTAACCGCACCACCTAACATAGCCACCGACGCGGGCCGGATGGACGGACGGGCCGCTCACGTTATTGAGTCATATCTCGTGGGAAATGTGCGCACGTGGACTGGTGGGGAAGGGTGGGAGGGGGATGGGGAGGGGGGTCGGGGGCGCATGGAAGCATTTGGTTCGAACCCGTGCACTCGTGGCCGATCGGTATCGCTCGAAACGTTCTGACCGGCCGGAGCGTGGACAGTGTGGTAAGGAAGATTTGTTGAACGGATTCGGTGCTGAACGAATTTTGGAGTTTTTTTTTCTACAAAACTTTGAAAACAAAATGTTTATTTCATATTACATTACATTAAGAAGTTTTACAAAATTAAAAAAAAACACACACAAGGCTTTAGTCATTGATGTTAAACGTCATAATCATTTTTCTGCTTCAAGCAATGGGTTTAAAACGATATATGGTGTATATTTTTCACCACATACTATCATATTTTATGTTTTTTTACATGTTGTTGTTTCTTTTATTATACTAAACATCTTTTTGAATCTATTTCTAGATATTTGCTACATGAAAAACTTATACTCAACGTGTAATACATAAAAAGCGTACAATATTATGAAAATTTAAGATTTGGAAAAGAACGAGAAAAATAAATATTTCTTTATTGATTATCAATTAATTGTTTGTCCTACAATTTTGCTCGAATTTCCAATCCTGCTCACCACACTGTCTCGGGCAACAGTGTGTTTCGCAGAAGACGTTCTGCTGTTTCCTGCCTGCTGCCGTAGAAATTGCACATTTGTTTATGCGATCAGGCCACGATCGCACCCCCTGTCCGTGTGCTTCCGAGTGTCCCACCCGCTCGATGCACCCACCCCGTGCGTTCTATCCACACGTGCCTGTCATATACGGCCCGTTCCCAGCACGGGCGGGGCGAACATGAGCATGGCCCCGGTTCAGGTGCATCTCAAGTGACACACTCGGCTCACATGGCTCCGCAGCCACAGGCTGCGTGCATGATCGAATGCGCGAAACGCCATTTCCCGCGGAAGGAAGCGTTCGATTCCGCCCGGTGGTGCTCGTGTAGACCGTCCTGATCACGTTTTCCGAGCAGCAATCAGGGTAAAAAGTGGTTGTTCTGTCGTTTTTTGCTTTCCGAAGCTTACGAGCCACGAGCTGGAATCAGTTTCGTTTGCAAATAATTTGTTTGTCGAATTACTCTACTGCGGTCCAGTTTATTCTGGTTTGTTGTTTGTTTCTACTCACACTATTGTGTGTTTTTTTATTTCAATTCATTTGCTGCTGAAAGTGTGCCAGTTGGGTAATTTGGTTGTGCTGATTGCTTATAGCTTCAGCCTTAGTTTTTGTTTGTTTGCTTGCCGTTAGGCCCCCTTGCGTGATTCCGCACTGACACGTAGCTCCTTTCGGTGCAAACATCTCTTAATCTCAGGTTCGGGGTTCTGTCTTCGCGGCCTTATTGCGTCAACATTGCCGCGCGACTCAGAATTGGTTTTGCTCGAAGTGGAGTAATCAGCGCTAGCAAGGCAATGACCTATTTGTGTGATTTCGGGAAGAACTTCTTGCCCGGGTACTGAATTCGCAATCTGTTGCATTGCTGCTGTGGCACAGGAAAAAACCTTGACTCATCAATGGTTTGATTTGGGAGAAGTCGAATGGACATAAATGAATCACCAAATATTTGTACTCCATATTTACTCGAAGGTTTGGATCAAACTATTTGTTTGAAGTGTGTAATAAATTATATCCTCAAGTCAACAACACGATGAGGAAGTCGCACGACGTCCGTTTCAAAGAAGCTCGCTCAGAAAGGGGATTTCAATGTCCATCTTTTCAACTTATTTGAAGATATGAATAACCGTAGCAACAAAGTTAAGGGACCTTTATTATTAACTCAATATTCGCAACAACGACATTGAGCAATACGAGCCTCTAAGATTAGGCAGATAACGGTTCCCTGTAATCGATCTCTGTGATTCACTCCTGTTCGGACACGATTTTTCGCGATTTAGCCGTTCAGCCACGCACACGGTTCTATCGCCCATCCATCTCTGCTGACGTAATGTTGTGCAATTTGAGCAGGCGTGACATCAGAGGTTCACCTTTGTCGCTCAAGAAAACGCTTCTTCACCGTGAGGGGATTGATTCTGCACACTCACACACGACGGAGAATGCAACTGCACCAGAACTACGAACTACGAACTGCAACACGTGCATTCGATTGCAACCGCATTCAGCCGGCGGAGCTGAAAATAGAACTGGAGAGCGTGGCTGCGTCGGCCGCGACAGGCGCCCGCCGCTATCGGTACATGTGTTGGCAGAGAGTGTGGTGCAATAAATAGATTTTATGTGACGCCGGGAGGATGTGTGCTCGCGGCCATGTTGCGATCCTGGTGAGAAGGGAGGTAGCTGGAATGCAGCAACAGGGGGACAAAAACATTGCATCCCAACACGGTCCAAGAAATAGTTAGATAGTTTGCAGAAGGAACTATGTTGACACATTCTAATACAGAAGTAGTCTGCTTTGAAATATAAAAATGAATGAAAAATCGAAGGCACATCTTCTCCTTATTTTCCTGAATTACGGCTTTCGATTCTGATTACGTTTCCTTTATAATCCTCCCCAATCCTGATTACGTTTTCCAAAAAAAGACGCCACCATTCACACTTAGGTGCATCAATTCCAATTATTGCTACGCTTTTTTGTGAAATACGGATGACCAAAAGTATGGAATAATAAAAATGGCAAATCACTATCTTAACTGATACCGTATCCCACGTTTCCAAGAAATAGGAGCACATAAGCAGACTTGAAATTTCTTTCCACAAACAAGTTTTATCAACTTTACGTTCTCAAAACCTCCCTTTCAAACACTCTGATGTGCGCATAATTCCAGCAATTCTAAACCCGACACAAGCTCTCGTAATTGGGTCTCGTGACCCAACGCGGACGGTCTCGCAGAAATGATTCAATTAGTACCGCAGCAAACGCAGGGTCGGCTTATCGCGTTGCATCCTTTACCGGATATCACCATGACCCCTTCCCGTGCCGCTCGTTATCGGCCTTCATCTTTCGGTACCCACGGCCCACTGATAATTGCTTGCGAGTGGGGGGGCAGTATCCCCGATTTCATCAGAATCGACCCGACAAGATGGAAGACGAGCGGAAGTGCGTCTATAAATAGACTCCAACAAGGGGCAATTATTGCGCTAATGAGTGTAACGCTGCACAGCCCATCTTGCAGCCCATTCGGGGTGGGAGGCTGTCACATCGAACCCCTTTGTGTACGATGATGCAACAACGTCCCGGGAGCATCATAGTAGCGGGAATTCTACGCGAAAGATTAAACGAAGCAATAGGATCTTTTTCCCGGAAACCAGCGGCGGGATGCGCATTGCGCGAGCGTCAAAATCGCAAACACGTGCATCGAAGTAGCCGGGGAACAGGGTTTCCCTTGGCGGTGAGTCATCGCGTTTTGCGAGGGTTAAGATAGGAGAAGAAAGAACTCTCATTTGACTTGGTGTCTTGGAAAACGGTGTTCAAAGTGTTATTTGAAAATTTACAAATATTCTGAGTAAAAAAAAACTAACGTTAACGATGTGTTCCGTTCGACGTTCCACACTTTCTATTACTGTGGCTTCATTATCTCAAAATATCCAGACGATCCTCCTAGTTCGCCAAGTATTGCCGTCGTCTGCGAAATGTGCTAACGAGACTGCTTACTCACCGCGATTCCCCAACCGCCAAAGCACACACACAGGCGCGCGCGCGCGCGCATCCGATGCAGTTCTTTGTTGTCCGTGCCGGTCGCCGCCGCCGTCCGTGTCAGCTAGCCATCGAGGAGCGGAAAAAAGAAAACTCCATTCCGAGAGTTCTTAGCTCCAAACAACGGGCGGGCGCGACTAGCACGTCGACGACGACGACGACGACGACGATGACGATAAAGAAAGCGAAACCTTCGTTCCGGTACGGCACACGGGTGTTGGAGGCAACGCGGAAAACCGGGCGGCGAACCGGGTCGAGAATAGCAGGGCGCGCGCGGTCTTGAAAACAAAGAGAACCCATCGCCGTCCGTCGTCTGGCCGAGATCGTCCCTTTCTTTCGCGCCCCCTTCCCGCCGGCCACGTATTACGTGTGTGTGCGGCACTACGCGGAAAACAACAACGGCAACAACAGCAGCAGAAAGGAAACGCCATTACACTGCAGACACGCCGCCACTCCGAAGTGCGCCATTCTTCGCGCCATCCTTGTTTCTTCATTACTCGAAGCGCGCGCTCTCTCTCTCTCTCTCTCGCCTGCTCTGTTGCACAACTCACACACATGCACACATCACTGACCTGGCATAATTTCACGCCGGCTTTTCGCCGAACCGAGTGTGTTGGTGGCTGTCGTCTGGTTGCGAGATGCTACACACGGACGTTCCAAAACAACCGAAGCTGGGCATACAGGTACGTTCCAACGCTCCCAGACCAGAGAGCTGGAACAAAACAGGAGAAATGTTTCATGTATTGGTGACATATTTTTTGAGGATTTTCGAAACAATTTTTTGATTATGGTGCATTTTATTAGAAGAAGAAATAGAAATAAACGTGAGCAGATAATTCCACTATTTGTTTTGCAACTCATATGCAATGCGTTGCATTAGTTGTAGTGAAAAGATGATGAACTAAAATAATATTTGCCAAAACAACACTTATTTTTTGGAAATCTTAAGACTGCAGCCACTGCAGCTTTTTATCCACAAAATATGGTGTGCGCACTCAGTGTGCCTCGCTTTCGTCCCGTAGGAATGAAGCGTGCGGAGCATACGGCTGCGCGACATGCTCACTCGCTCACGCTCATTGCACAGACGGAGCCGCGGCCAACACACCAACAACGCGTTCGTGCGCCACTCGGGCCCGAACGCGAAGCCGCGGGCTGCGAACAGCGTGCGCGCGGCTTCGTCCGCCGTCCGTTCGTTTCAAAGTTCAGTCTTGTCAAAACTCGCACCCGCAGCAAACGTGAAATCGCTCGCGGCGACCGCATACGGAGTCTGTGTTTTTCAACGAACGGCGGAAAAAAACGGACAAGTCCCAACAGCACGCGGAAGTGTTTCTCTAACCAGCGACAAAAAGAGTGTGTGTGCAAAGAGAGTTCCTTTCGAATTGCGCAAATTGCGAATTACAGTGAAAAGTGATTTTTGTGTAAAGCTGTTGGAGGAAGCATAAGATAAACCTAGCTTGTGCAGCAGCAGCCAGTCAGCTCAGACTAAAGCAAAGAGAGAAGGTGAACAGCAGCAGCAGCGGGCTAGACCTTGCTGCGAAGGTCCACCGCACATAACCGACCGTGACCGTGAGGCGGTGGTGAAGTGGCCGCGTGTCTGCAGCGAAAAGTGCATCACGCGGAGAGAGCGGGTGCAAGTGCATCATCATCCCGTGTGCAGTGTGCGTGTGTAGTGCCAAGTGTGTGTAGGGGGTGCGCCGAAGAAAGCACGTCCGTTTGAGAGTGTGCAGTCAGCAGAAAAGGAGGGCACCGCAAAAAGTGGAGCGCGCGCACGCAGCAGCAGCAACCCTTTTAATCGGTTGCATTTATTAACAACACTCGCGCGCAGTGAGGTAGAGCGTGTGGCGGCAGTGAAGCAAAGGTGTGTTTGTGCGCCAAACGCGTAGCAAAAAGTAATCAATAAAAAGCACTTCGTTCCGACGAATAATCCGGTACCCGGGCGGTGAAAATAACAAAGAGTGCTCTGTGGTGGTGCGTGACATCCGTTGTTTTGTTACCTCATAACCTCAAAAAAGTTTGTGTGTGAAGAATTTTACCAAACGCAAAAAACAAAAACAAGTGGGTCAACCGACGGTAGTGAAACACTGAGGCGAGGTGAAATCGGTGCCAGAAGGATCAGGAGAGCCTCGGGAACAACGGAAGCCGGCTGCACGTAGCAGAAGCAGCAACAAGCGGCATTATCAGCACCAGCGGAAGTGCTGCTGTTCATCGGTTCGCCGAAAAGAGTGAGTTATCCTTGTCGTCTTTTCTATCTGTAAATCAAGCGCGCGCACACACACACCACGTGTTTCTAGTGGATGCGATGAAAGGACGACGTGCGAGATTTTCTTCCTGTACACATCTCGAGCTGAAATTGCTTCCGTTGCAACACAGCTTACGATAAACATGCGTGGTGAAATCACTATTTTGACTGTTGGTGAAGGCGCGTTCGACACTTCTGTATCGGGGTGATCCACTAGTGTGTGACAATCATAGTAGGCGATGCGACTGGAACTGTCAAACTCGCCGGTATTATTACTACCCCGGGATTCCAAGAACTTTCTGGAAAACAGCAGAGGTGTTAGTGGCTTATCAAAGTGTGTTGTTTTCGGGATGTGTTGGTGACAAATTTTTCACACACCCTTTCGCGCCCCTCCGTGTCGAATGAGTTGACAGTTTGCACACAAGGTCTGTTTAAAGCTCGCGGTCCACAATCCGAGTTTCGACCTGAGAACGCACCTGAGTCTGGCACTCAGGCACTCA
>KB672857.1:2835723-2866574 GCA_000349145.1 Anopheles dirus | reverse complement strand
TGTGAGTGCCTGAGTGCCAGACTCAGGTGCGTTCTCAGGTCGAAACTCGGATTGTGGACCGCGAGCTTTACGGGGCATTGCGTCATTTCCTGTTGTGCTGCTTCAAGGAGGGTTCGCTTGTGTTCCGCGTGGGAGACGTCGGTCGGTTGCGTAATTCTTGTAGATTTGATAAGTCACGATTAGAAGTGGCGCACACCATCCGCGAAGGGTACATTGCGACTTAGCCGGCGCATGCCTTCAGTGCTGGGCACAGACCTGCATACTTGCGGCGAGTTCATTCATATCTCGCGCTGGTTCTAAGTCGTAAACAAGTCAGCGAGATCTCACCCTCGCTACACGACGCAGTTCCGGTGGTTCCAGGGTGCAGTAGTGGTCTTCCTGCTCACGAAACGCACGCGGTGTGCGATTGCAATCAATCGGCGGACGCACGAGAGCACGTGGAACGGTCAATAGGATAGGCACCTCGATAGTAACACCAGCCGTCATCCGAAGCCGCACGGGTGCGGGCCGGTCGCGTCGATGACGAAGGTTCTCGTGTTGCGTGATCGGTGCCAGTAGTGGTACGCTGCTTCTCACATTCCCGCGTTCACAACAACACGTTGTCACATGTTTCGTTCACGTGCCGCGTGCGCCTGGAGTGTGCAGGTTGTTTATTGTTTGCGCTTGTTTTGCTGAACTGCGTTGCGCGGGCTATTGCGGAATGCTGATGCTTCCTTTTTCCATGTTTCTCTAACTCAATAACAAGTATCATCGGTGCGCACGCGCGCGCGTTTGTGTGCGTGCGCAAATAATTTATTGATGTCATTAGCGTTATCCAATTTGACAGCTGTCCAACGGGTTGGAGATGTTGTTTATCTTGCGTGTTGTGCTGCTGTCTGCCAAATCAGTTCTTCATTGTTTGCGTTTTCTCCCATCTCTTTTCGCAGATGAACTAGAACTAGGCCCGAGCGACTTTAGTATGATGGTGGCGGACTTCGTGACACGCCAGCAGAACGGTTCGCCGCTGAACGGCGAGATACCCGGCCAGAATCACAACTCTAACTCCAACATGCCCGGTGAGTTTCCGCTCCAGCGAAGACTACTTCGACTGCGAAAAAGTCCCCCCCTCTGTTGTAGCTCGCTCTGCTGCAGAACGTCACCTCAAAGTAGGCCGTGGGACTGATTTTGGTTTGTTTGTCCTTCCGTCTCTGTCTCTTCCTGGCACCATGCAGCCCACAGTGCCTTACTGATGAGCAACAACAGCAGCAACAGCAACAGCTCCGGGCGCGCCAGCCCCCACACGTCCTCGGAGTCGGAGTTCCCGCAGAACGGCTACGAGCTGGCCGCCCACCTGAAGCGCAAGGAACTGTTCTCGCAGCGCAAGCAGCGCGAGTTCATCCCGGACAACAAAAAGGACGACAGCTACTGGGACCGGCGGCGGCGCAACAATGAGGCGGCGAAGCGCTCGCGCGAGAAGCGACGCTTCAACGACATGGTGCTGGAGCAGCGCGTGGTCGAGCTGACGAAGGAGAACCACGTGCTGAAGGCGCAGCTGGACGCGATCAAGAGCAAGTACAACATCTGCGGCGAGAACCTGGTGAGCGTGGACCAGATAATGGCCACGCTGCCCACCAACGAGCAAGTGCTGAGCTCGACCAAACGCGTCAAGCTGTCGAGCGGCGGCAGCAGCCAGGGCCGATCGAGCTCACCGACCGGGTCGATGATCGGATTCCCGTTGTCGCGCAGCCCGTCGCGGCAACCGCAACAACCGACCTCTCCCTCGCAGTCCCACGGACGGGCGTCCTCCCCGCATAGCCCACCGGCGAGCAGTAACAGCGCGACGCCACCGCACCTCCAGCAAACCCTGCTGGCGGTCGTTCAGAACTCCCCCACAACGACGACCACGTCGACGAACTCCGGTTCCTCGCATCCCGCTGCCCAGCAGGCACCGGTGATCCATCCGAACCCGAACGTCGAATCTCCACCACCGTCGGCCGCTGGGTCATCTCCCAGCGTCTCGTCCGGGGGTGCGATCCAGCATACGAACGGTGTTGCGGCTTACCTGTCACCGGTGCACGCCATCTATCGGAACGGAACGATCATCGAGTACGAGCGTGCGTCGGAGGGTGGCAAGCTGGGTGAGGGTAGCAGTCGTAGTCCCTCCCAGATCCGGCTGGAACTTATCGAACGCAACCTGGACGATCATCATCATCTGCAGCAGCAGCTACAGCAGCAACAGCAGCAGCAGCATCAGCAACAGCAGCAGCAACATCATCATCATCAGCAACAGCAGCAGCACCACCACCACTACAGCCACCATCCGCGGGAAGTGATCCGGGAGTCGGTGATTGATCATCACAATCCCCATCACCACCCGCAGCATCCCGCTCCCCAGCACCACCACCATCCGCAGCACCTGCAGCAACAGCCGCAGCCCCAGCATCCTCACCACCATCATCTCCACCAGCGGGTGTTGGTTGCGAACGGCGGAGATCTGGAGCGCGACGACCGGTCGCCGTCTCCAGCGGTGACACCGTCGGCCGCCCCCCGGTTCGGATCTCCCACCACCACCACCACCACCAACGCCACCTCCTCCTCCAGCTCCTCGTCGTCGTCCGTTCCAAGCTCGTCCACGACACCGCCGACGATCATCTCGAGTACGAGTCCGGCCGGATCACCTCCGGCGCACGTGCCCGCGGTGGCCCACGCCCACACGACGCACCACTACCAACCGCACGCGCATCACCACGCGCCTCCCCACCACCTTCCAGCGCCCCACCACCATCACCACCCCCACCACGCGTCACCTCACTTCGTGGTCGGTGCGAGCTCGCCGTACGCAAGTTCCGCCCTGCCCGCCAGCGGTTACCCGCTGACGGCTGCTGCGGCCGCTGTCGCCGCGTACGCCAGCGGGGCCGCCGGTGCCGCCCTGTACGGGTCGCCACCGCGCACCACCGAAATCGCGAGCGCCCTCCTGACGGCGAACGTGCTCAATCTGAGCCGGCGCGCCCCATCCCCGTACGGTGCGGCGAGCCCACCGCCACCGCTACCCTCGCAGACCGCCTCCTCCGAGGAGGAACCGGATCGGGGAGAGCGTGAAGTGCACGAGCACGCCAACAGCCTGCCGGTGAAGCTGCGGCACAAGTCGCACCTCGGCGACAAGGACGCAGCGACGGCCCTGCTGGCACTGCAGAACATCAAGCAGGAACCGATCGGGCACCGGTCGAGCTCGCCGGCGTGGGACGATGGGGACGGCTCGTCGGACGAGCGCGACTCCGGCATCTCGACGAACGAGTGGCCGACCAAGGCGGAACAGAAGATGATGGTGCCGCTGCCCGCATCGCCACCGTCGAGCAACAGCGCGAGTTCTGCTGCTGCGAGTGCTGGCGGTGCGATCGTGAGTACGGCGGCGATGGCCGCAGCGGTCGCCGCGGCAACCGCAGGCAAGCTCACCTCCATCCCGGCGTCGGTGGTGATCAGCAAGAAGACGGAGGAGAACATCCATCTGCAGTCGAAGCTGGCCCGGCTCGAGTCCGAGGTCGCGACGATCAAGAACATGATGATCTCGAACACGGCCGGCAGCGGGTTCGGTGTGACCGCCGCCGCTCAGTAGCGCGGACCGTGACGACAACGACGACGACGGCTGCGGTGATCTAGTTCCTGTAGAGTGACGTGTGGAGTGTGTGTGCGTGAGTGTGTGTAACCTTACCCTGGAGGCATTCCCATCCCACCACCACCACCACCACCACCACCGACACTGAAAACCTGAAATCTGTGTGAGCAAGACGATAGAGAGTGGAGAAGGCCCCGTGACGGCAGCGGGATCCCAAGGGAGAAGGAGGACCCATTTTGTGTTAGTGGGTTAGTTGATCGGTAGGAATGTCTTCAACGGCCGTTGGAGAAAGTTACGGCGTGCGGCGTTTCGTGTTAAGCGCAAAGAGAAAGGCGAAGGAAAAGCAACCAGGCACAGAGGACGCGCGCTCGTGAAGAGAAAGCGGCTGCTGCTGCCGTGGAGTCGCCGCATCCACCCCGATTCGGCGATTTGGTAGTTGGGGTGATTTTTTATCGCCTTTTCTCTCTCTCTCCCTGACGTGCGTGTACGCGCTCCATTGGACACGACGGCACGACGACGCGGTCAAGTCAAGTGAAATGGTATTTTTTGTACGTTCGTTTTGCTTGGTTTGGCTGGCCTTCTCGGCTCTTCTCGGGCTTCTCGAAACGCGAAGAAAGTAGTGGTACGAGACAAGTGCGCACACCGCAGGCGTGTGTGCGCAGTTTTTGGCCGCAAGAGAGAAAATTGTGAATCAAAATCGGAAACTACTGCTGCACTTTTGCTGGACCACTAGGGCCGGGAGACCGCCCAGAATCGTCGTTCGCTTCGCTTTGCAGAACGAACGGGTGTAAAACACTAAAGCTGTAACTGTAAATGTGAAAACCGAACCTACATCAATCATATTTATATCTCTGGTTAGGTGTTAAGATGAGAACTGTATAGAGAGATAGAGAGGGGAAAGTGAAAAAAACGTTATATGTATATGGAAGGAGGAATATTAGCTATGGAAGAGCATATTTTAAATGTTAGCATCGTAATGCAGCGGCAGTAGATATAGGAGCAAAACAGAAAACATGATTAAACATAAACACTCAGTCCAAGTAAGATATAGAAGTGACGAAGATGAGACGGTTCTACAAGGGAAAAGAGAAGTAGATAAGCTTGAAACGAGCAGCCAGAGAATGGATAATGTCTTGTTTGTCTTCAGGGAAGATGTTTGGAGAATGGAACTAAAAAACTATCTATTTCTATATATAGATATATGTATATCAACGATGAGATTTAAAAACGAAAAGCATACAATCTTAAGAGCCCACACTACTACTATGCGTTAGTTATGTTGACACGACAACAAAAAAAAACTCAATCAAAACACGCAACTGAAAAGAGGGAAACAGCACACTACACAGAAACATGGACACTTACACAACAAAAGTAGAAAACATCATAAAAACAAGGACACAAACAAACAAACAAAACCCTCCGGAGGAGCAAACTTTTTCGGAAATGTGATATCGTAGGTTTGGAACTATTTTTACACACATACACACGCAAAATACGCATACTATATCAAACTATGAAAAAAAAAACAGAAAAAGAAACAAATTTACAGAATTTACAGAAAAAGAAACAAAAAACACACACACAACAGAGTAAGATGTAAAGAGGAAGGAGGTGGTGTACACCCCCACTGCATAAGAGGTATTAAGGAGAGCAGACGGACGAGGAGGAAGGGAGCTGAGAGAGAGAGAGAGCGAGAGCTTTTTGCGGTATCTTGTTCGCTAAGTGTGTCGGTGCGTGCGTATGTGTATGCGTTGCACTGGTATTTTTATTATTGCTTTTATTATAACGATTAATATTATCATCCCGCCCGCCCCCCTCTCCACCCCAATGATGTGACACACACATACGCAGACACACGCACACACATGCACCCATTTTTTCTTCCGTTTTACCGACTGTATATGGTGATATATATATGTATGAGCTGAGATGAGATGTGTCGTGTGTTAGGTTTGTTTGGTTTTTACATTTACATTACTTTGCCTAGTTTGTTTTCTGTTTATCTTTTTACCTGCGTACTACTATCTTTAGGGTTACTATTGCTATCACCGCGACGCTGCTATTAATTTGATTAATATGTTTTCTATTGAAAAAAAAGTTTCACCACGTGAAGAAAAACGAGTACACGCCGCGACGACGGTACGTCACTGTTTAACTGCTACAGTTAACGAAAACGAGTAGTGTTTAGGGAAGAGGATATTGCGACTATTTACTAGCCTGCAGTAAGTTCTTTTTTTTGCGAGTGCGTAGAACACGTACGCGCAGTGTTTTTTATATATACAAGTACGTAAGAGCTTATATTATAGATCAGGAACACAGTTTTTTTTAATTATTACATAGAAATATCTCTCCATCCCCTCGGGCCCGGGCTCACCGTGCGTGTGTGTGCTCGGGCGAGGATCGCAAAAGAATTTGTTCTTTTTTATTTATTATATTTTTATACGGACGGAGATAGAAAACAGGAAAAAAAACACTGAACGCGAAAAAAGGAAGATTGAAAATAAAAATCCAAATTCATGAAATGAAAACTGAAAAACACAAAACACGAGCAACAAATTGGGCAAAGAAAGCGAACGAGAAAACTGTCTGGGTGAGAAACGGTCTCGTTTTGTTGTCGCACTCTCAATGTTCTTGGTGCATGTTTTTTATGCATCTGTATTTTCGATCTCTTGGACTAAATTTTGGTAGTGGTTTTAGTTTTCTTTCTACAACTTTCGTTACTATTTGCATTTTGGTTTCGTTTTTCTTGCTTCCCCACGGTCGCCCCACATACACCGAACTGAAGTCGAAGAGAGAAAGGCCATCGGACATGATGGCGGTGCGGTGCATCTATTCCTGTCCGCGTTTAAGACTTTACAGACTCTACTCAATTTAGCGCTCCGACTCCAAATCCCTTCTCCCTGCTAGAGGGACAAACCGAACAGAAACAGTATCGCGAAGAAAGCTACCTTTTTGAGCAAATCTATCACTCTAGACGTTAAGAGGATGTGGTGTAGTGAACGAAGAAACCAATTAACAAACGTGATCGCTAGTAGAACGTTGGACGAGGCTCGTTCCGTTCCCTCCCTTTTGGACTTTTACACACCCACACGCCGAACCGGGGCGAGAGCAACAGGGGAATAGAAGGGGGAAAGAAACGGAAAGAGCTATACTATAACGCAGTACTGGTGGCGTACCAGTACTTCTTACATTATACCGATGTTTACTGTATAATTTGTATCAAATTTTCGTATGAAATACACTCATTTTTCCTAAAAATATGTTCTCCGCTGTTGTGTCGCTTCCCGTTTGGTTGAGAAAAGAAAAACTCTATCGCAAGAAAGAAACCGTTCGGAACAGAAGGCGGCGGGATCTCGTGCCGTGATCACGTTGCCCCGTCACCCTCACATGGCACGAGTCACATTGCACGGAAGGTGATGCGCGTGCTGCGAGAGCACGCAGGTCTGTGTAAGTTTCCTCCCGGTGGTCCCGGGTGGGGTGGGGGCCACTTACGCGATCGACGTACTGACGTCGATAAGGGAACGTGGGGCCACGGGCGAATGCTTTCTTTTTCACTTATCTCGCTCAGAACGATGCGTCCAGTTGAGCGGGCGTCGGTAACAACCGGGCGGTTGGCTACAATGTTTTATGCTTTTATGCTATGTTTTATGGTTTTATGCAGTATATGAAAACTGTCCAACGTTGAAACAAAGGACCGGGTTGTCCATAACGTGTTGTTCAATGAGGTTAATCCTATAAGCTATCCTACTAAACGGAGTTACTAAATGGCCTACTCGTTTTCTTTGATAATCCGAACCTTCTGAACTGATTCAGGTGAACTTAACACACAAAACAAAGTCTCGTTCCAACTGCGAAGGGTTCGTATGCTCCCCCGGTCCAACCGGAAGCCAATGGAAGTCCGTTTTCACCAACGCGCTTTGCCCCAATGGAGCAGAATTCAATGCCCAACGAGGGGCTCAGTGAAACGAAATCACTCAACCGGGAAGCGATGGCGTAAGAGCGGGATGGATCGCCCGCCGGGAATTGGCGAGACCTTGTCCGGTGCCGATGACCCATTTTTCTCCCTCTCCGCACTTTGCGCACCGATTATGCGCTCCTGTTAATGTTTCTTTTTATGCTGTTCGGTTCGCTTTGTGCTATTTCTTCAACGTTTCGATCGTGAGCGTGTCTTCCGGAAATGAGAAGAAATGTTCTTAGTGGTTAAAAACTAGGGGAATGATATGTTTCTATCACGTTCGAATCCGAACACAAATTAAATTAGAAGCCCTTAGCAATTGCAACCCGCGGGTCACCTGGCGGTAATTATCATTAATATCACTGTTTATGTTAAGCCAGCACGCGCGTGAGCTCAAGTGTGGCAATCGACTGCGTTGTATAACGCCGTTCGTGTTCAATAGTCGGACGGGCCGCGTCTGTCTGTGTGTGACGCACCCACGTGAGCTTTGCACGTGAGCCCGTTCTGAGCGTTCAGAATGCGCGCCCTAGTTAGTGTGCATGTGTCCGTGAAAGTAGACATCATTCAAGTAAAGTTGAGTTTGTTTCTAAACATTGTCTAAATTTGACAGTTTCGTTCTTTCCAAAAGCAAATAGCAACACCTAAGCAACCGCTGCGACCAACCAACTCCACACATCGTAGCAGGCTGCAAGCGAAGAAAGCCTTCACCTCACCGAGACTTCCCCACGAGGCACACACACACACACACACACACTAGAGAAACTAGAAAGCGGAGGGAAATTTAGGTTAAGTGGAAGCGAAGAGTTTAAAACCGCTCGCCGCGAAACCGAAGATGATGGGGATGGCGATGCTAGCAGAACTTGCAGCCGCACCGAGCTGTTAGTGTCGTGTGGTAGTAGTAAGAGCAACAGCAGCAGCAACAGCGGCGAGTAGTATTAGTACTTTCTTTTCTTTCTCCACCGCAAACGGGCACAACGCGCGAGAGAAATGGCATAGATCATGATCGTCGTACGGTGGAATGGTGTTGCCCACGTGCCTTGCGCGGTTTGCGCTTCACTAATCCCCGATCACGCTCACTAAACCGTGCGATTTGTGGTGTTACAGTAAGTGAAGTAATAATGAAGGAAATTTGGTGGAAAAAAAAACAATTACAAAATAAAACTGCACCGTGCGTCGTCGTCGTCGTCGTCGGGCGGTTGCATGGCTGAAGGGATGGAAATGGTTATCTCTTTCGCAGTGCAACGAGAGCGTTGTTTCCTGCGGTTATATCGTTCCAGCGTAACACGGTGCTGATGATTATACTGTTTTGGTGCTGTTGTCTGCTTTATCGAAGATAAATTTTGTTTTTTTTTCGTTTTTTAATTCGATTTTCTCAACTTTATTCTTGTTTCAGCCCTTTTATGTTTTTATCATATGGTTTTATATGTTTTATATACAAAGATTGTTGAAGATTTCATATTTTCTATTTTTCAATTTCGGAACTCTTTACGATTTTTGCCAATTTTATTAATTTATATCTTATTTTTCATTACTTTCTGTACATCTAGCTATGTTTTGCCTGAGTTTTATCTGTTTTCTTTTAACTAAACATTGTGTAATAGTACCGGCACAATAGCACAAATACTATCTAAACACATAAGAATATACATTACAATTGATCTGATAAACGAGCAAAACAAACATGAACAAAAATGTAAGGTGTAAAATGTGTAAAACTACAAAAAATATTATCACCTTTGTAACAGCTTGTCTTTTCCATGTTTGTTGAACAGTAATTACCTCTTTTATCATTAATGCTACTAGTCATGATCTAATTTCTTATATTTATTCTTCCCAGAGACGCTATTTGTTTGTATTTAGTTGATTTTTCAACATTTTTCTTCTTTATTTTTCTCATATATAACGGTTTTCATAGTTATTATTGTACAAAGATACTTTGCTTCTTTTGTTTGCCTTTTTTGAACAGGAAAAATGATCGAAATTTCTCTTCAAAATATGTTAATTTATGAATTTCTTAAAAGTTTCACAATGTTCTTTCCAGCACGGAACAATTACACGTGCTTTTTCCTCCAAAAACACCTCAGAACAAAACATGCCACAGCCACTTGACCTGCATCCATCACTCTCCCAACGTATGACCGTATGGTGTTATCATCATAAATCTTAAAAAGCCTTTTAGTGCCTCAAGCAACCGTTTGCAAAAACAAACCCCCGCCCCGAAGCGAACTTTTGTCAACGTGTTCTCCGCTAATGGGCACATCCTTCGGCCACGGGCCACGGCAGTGGGCCCAAATCCGGTTGCGAAATCCAGGACATGGATGCGCCGCGCGTTCATGCGCGTTTTTTTTTTGCTTATTATGCAAATGTGACGAAACGGCGTGCCGGGGCGAGTGATAAATTGACGGCGGGGTTTGTTTTTGTATGTTTGCTTCATTATGATCAGCGCTCCCTTTGGAGGTAGAAAAAAGGTGCATTTTTCGAACCACTACGGGCAAGATTGATGACGCCTGCATGTAGGCAATCGATGCGAACAGAAACGTAACGTAATCGCGCGCGGTAATTGGGAAAGCTTACACCGTGCGAAAGTCGTGCGGCCACGCAATGCATCATAATACTTTCTCCATTGTGAAATGGAATCATTTTCCAAACGAACGCCCGGACCTGGCCAAAGGAAAACTGGAGCTGTTGTGCTTCGTTGTCGGGTTTTGTTTTCTGGTTTCGTTTCGTGGTTGCTTTCCTCTTTCGTTCACCCATTTTATCAACTCTCTCTCTCTCTCTCTCTCTCTCTCTCTCTCTCTCTCTCTCGTTCTCTCTTCACGGGCAGCTTTTCCAGCCCGCTGGGGCTTGCTCCTGAACTGATCCAACCGGCATTCTCTGGTGCCTTTCACACGTCGTTGCGCGCTTGTTTTGTCTGCTTCTCTTCTCTCTTGTGCGCTTTCTTCACAGCCCGGTGGGAATAATAAAAGCAACAGTAATGGTGGCAAGTTTGACCTACATACTTTCTTTCTTTCGTTCGCGTTCTTTATGGGGGGGGCTTTCGGGGATGGGAGGGAGCTTTCTTTCCCTCCCCACCGGCGCTCTCGTTTGATGGGTTTTGATTTTTGTTTGCCTCTTTCTTCAAGAGGTCTGTTATTGCTGGCCGAGCCTCGCTCGTCACTCGTGCGCCCGTGACGCAGATTGGCGCAGGGTTCTCCGCGGTTCGTTAGGCATCGGTTTCGTTCCGCACGAGGGGTTTGCAGATTTTGCAGCGCGCAGCAAAACCATAAACACACACACACGCACACAGTGACGTGCGTTGGACGTGAGTACAGAAACTTAATTATTCGCCATCGGGCCGCTCGCCTCGGGCACTGGCAAATCGAACGCAACGGACCGCATTAGGTCGGGAGAAAAAGTGATCTTCTGCTGGATCTTCTCTGCTTCCCGGATTCCGTCTTCGTCAAGGTGAAAGTGTGCCATGATGTAATGCTTTATCCTGCGGTAATTTGAAATGTTTTAATCGCATCTGGCAGAGGAGAGAAACCGAGTGTGAAGTAAGGGTAAGCCGGGAAAGGGCATTTATATGAACATTACGATCGCAAGCTCTCCCTCTCTTTCTCTCTTCTGGATAACAATGAAAGTAAGCAATGCCGTAGCAATTATGGTGTAAGTATCGGTCGGCAGGAGATAACGTTCAATAAGATCCGCTCTGATATTGACTATCAGCTGGAAAATGTGTGATTTTTCATGGAAGCAAATGAAAAATATTTTGCCAAAAGCTCTAAAAACCAATTCTCAAAGCCAGTCAAACAATTTTGTTGAATTTTATACATAAAACCATTCATGTACATACTGAACTTCTTTCTTCACAAGTTCTTGAAGGTTGGTTTCGTTTAATTCGACAATATAGGTGTGGTAGAGTAGAGATGCAAGTAGGCAAAATAAGTGTGATAAATCGACAAATGTAGTACTTTTACCGTTTGTGTGTCTTATCAATTTCTCTCCGTCATGTCCTTTTATCTGTTTTTTTTACAGAACACCTGATATTGTAGTAAAAAAAAACGATCAAAATTTATAACTTTAATGACCTACAGTTAAACGATTGTATGAAAATACTAGGCCGCGTATTTCACTGCAAGGAATGCTGTACGATCAGTTCAACAGAACTATATGCTAGTGAATCCTTCAAAGAAGTTAACCATTTTTGCTAGATACAGAATATTCAAAAAGACACTATTAGTTTGTGTGTGTGTTTTTGATTTTGACTTTCAGTCCAATTTTGTGCTCTATTTACATCGGGAGCTCTTCATTCTTTCGGAAGAGTTTACAGAGTCAATCTCTTTTTTTTGTGATCATATGTAGTAACTTAGTAGCTTTAGTATCTTTTTAGTATTATTCACACTTAAATATTCATTTTAAACATACTTTCCGCTCTTAACAGAAAATGTCTGGAACATCAACGTAATCAAACCCTCTTTGCCAGCGTTTCCATGGCATGCTTTTCATCCCATCCCAGCAGCAACGAACGGGCTTGGATGGGAATGAGGGATCATGAAGTTTCCATCCGCTCCTCGATTGTATGTGTGTGTAGACGATCGCGAAAGTAGGTTCTCGGATGTCTCGTTCCGTGCACACCGTGGGGGCATGCGATGCACGGCAAAGGGAAACGATCATGCTCGTCGCAAGGCGCAAAAAAAAAACAGTACATGAGACAAAAAGCCCACCGGAGAGACCCCATTCACAACCCCATCCCGGGAAAGCGGGCGCGCGCGCGCGCGCGTGAGAGAGAAAGAGCGAGCAAGAGAAAACAGTCAACCGTCGCTTGCTGCGATGCGATAGATGGCAAAGCGCGCATCGATAGTCGTCGCTCCCCCCCCGATGCTCCATTATGCTGTGTCGGTCATTATGCTGTCCCTGCACTTTCCGTCACCCGTGGTCCACCCCAGCCCGTGCTGACGTAAAGTTAAAAACAAACCCCGGCTGCTTGGACCGCTCGCAGAATCGAGGGCATTAGGGAACGAATCCGAGCGAGCTGCAGCGGCAGCGAGAGAAAAGAAAAGTTGACCTCAAAAGCCGGGCCCTGGCGTGTTGGAGGTCCCGCACTCGACCGTGGAAAGCCGTGGGGGAACTAAAGGGTGAGAGAGAGAGAGAGAGCGAACGAGCGAGAAAGAAAGGTTGGATCAACGGGGTCGTACGGGCTGCGGTTGCGATTGTCGCGCGGATTTTCTAGGTTAAGCCATCCCACACCCCCAGCACAGACACGGACCTTGGCAGTTGGCCCTTTCGCTGAGCGTGAACCACCCGTACGCCATTGCTGGCCCGTGCACTGGAACGAAACACGCTTTAAACAGAGTCGCCGTTTTCGTCTGTGTTGCGTGCAGCGTGCGGTTGTTCTGTTTCGCGCGATGATTGCGGGATGAAAATTAGGCCAAATGTCGCTCGCGTTTCGGTCGCCTTTTTCCGGCGCAAAAAAGCGCCGCATGAGTCAGGCGCTCGGCCCTCGGTGCTGCTAATTAATCTCGCCCATCCCCGGGGGTGTTGCATTTCGCGTTTCGCGGCCTGCACCGGGAGTGCAGCGAGATCCGCCCGTCGAGCTGAATACCGTCGCATTGTACCGTTACCACGATGGGAGGGTGCGATGAGGGCTGCATTGCATTCAGTTCGGCTCGACTGCATGAGCTCATCCCAGCCGGGTGAAAGCTGCTGACAACTGCAGGCGGATGATATTATCTCACGCCGGGGACGGGCGTTTGTGTAATGAACAATTTAAGATCAAGGTTTTGGCACTGGTCGGAGGCGTGGTTTTCGTTCTCTGATGCGAAGGATGTTGTTTTCATCGTGCAGGTCTGTTGAGTTATGCAATGGTAAATATAGTTTCAAATACGTGTTGATACAATCAGTCGGTTTTTTGCTATGAATTTTGGTATGCACCTTAACCAAAGCTAAACACACTGTTTAGGCGAATAAAACTTAGAACAAGCTAAAGAAAATAAATTGCAACTAGATTGCTATAATCAAATTTATAATGAAGCTGTCAAAGCTTTCAAAGAAGAATGTTTCGTTTGACGATGTGATGTTAACAGAAGAAAACAAAACTGCAAAAATGATAAAAATCGAAGAGCAAACTACTAGAACGTATAACATAGCAGAAACAAAATGTAAATATAACAATATAAAGCACTTGAAAGTAAAGATTATGAAACAACACTCTAGAAGAAGATGACAAAATCGCGTCACACAAATTTTATTCATGAATTTAAAATTATTTTTTAAATAAGAGATATAAACACAAATTGTTTAAACTTGAAGAATATCTATCTAGATTTTATAATTGTTTACTATGGCTATTCAAAAGATTCTTTATAGGTATATCCTTCTAGATTGTATTTATCTCTATCTGAAATGTATTCTATTTCTGAATATAATAGGCGATCTTGTTATAATATCTCTTCTACTTTTCAAATAAGATGTCTTAGAGTCAGGATCCAGGCCAGATTCTTCAGTTTAGACAACTAACCATTGTTTCAACATGTTCTCACGAGTGCTCAGTCCGACACCATTACCCTAAGTACCCCAAGGTTTAAAAGCTCAGATCAAACTAGGTTGGCCGCATAATTTAAATCAATAAAAATTCTCCTCTCAATCGCTCAATCGGCCACTTCTTCGGCGTGCGCCATTCGCCAAATCGAAGCCCAACGAAACCACCAACCACGAACCGCAGGCGTATGATTAGCGCCACAATATTATCACCGGGTGCGGAAAACCCCCTCGCAGAACCGGACCAGTATTTTCGGTCGGAATTGATCCTCCGCCGGGGGAAACCGAGAATGACACACCTCGCCGTTGGATGCTAAATGTTAATCGTCGAGCCGGCGGTCGACCTACCCATTGCAGGCAGGCAGTTGTTGAGTTTTATGGTTTTTATGATCATCGCCGCGCGGTGAAGCAGCGCTGCAGCGCTGCAGCGAGCTGCAAATGCCAGCGGCTAAAAGGGTGATTTAATGTAAACGCTGCCGGGGCAGGTTGGATTGGTCGATTGGTGGCGGTGAGTCAAACGTTGCTCTTATTAGCGGCTCCAACATGGACACCTAAGTGGATTGGCACTGTGGAGGGATAATAGATAAAACAATCCTAATGTATTATGATGTGCTATAGCTGAAGCTGTAGAGAGCTTTTTTCCTTCATTTTTTTTAAGGGCAGAAGCTTATGGAGGATGCTTATTCAGTCTATGTTTTAAACTTAGTTGCGAAATTTGCTGAAATATAGAAACTGGATTGAACTTAAACCTTTAACCTCAAGTTAGAGAACTCCAAGTGAAACTATGGTATTATAAACGTTACAGCCCCTTTCCAAACAACTCATACATCATGCAACTCCACACCAAACGGCTCTCTATGTTACTGCATTGCCACCTCTGCACGATCTCCCACCAGCGCCAGGCTTAAACTTGAACCCACCCGTCGCGCATGCAGCATCGCGATCTCTCACCAGAGCCCGCGATCGCACGCACGCACCGTGGGAGTGGGAGAAGGCTTTTGCTTTCCGCCTCACAGAGGGCCGCGTCGTCGAAAAACCGGCCGGTTCGCGGTGAACTCGCTCCAGTAGCCTCGAACTCGACCGCGGTGGCCACTGACATTTGCTTCAATGGCACGCCGCGCACGCCAGTGGTAGTAGTGGTAGTAGCAGCCGCCACCACTCGTCATCGTTACGATTGGTTGCGTGCGTATGCGCCACGCGTTTGGTGGGTGCGCCGGAAGCGTGGCCGGAAAAAAAGAGCCACAGTTGAGTGGATTTCGCTCCTTTTGGAGTTGAGGTTTGTCTCCTTTGGCCGACCCGATCGGGGCTTGACAGGTTACATTTAATTGCGCCGGTTCGGCTCACAACTTTACACCTGGTGCCAGCGTTGGGTGGGGTGGGGAGGCGCCTTAATTTGCGAACCTCGCGATGGGAAAGATAACGTGCCATATTTTATGCGTGCGATGATATGGCGGTCAGCTTGATCATAAATTGCAACAAGTACGGCCAGACAGACGTGGAATGGGAAGAGCAAGATTAATTTTTAATTGTGTATCAATTCCCTGTGCACTTGCTGTTGGTTCTGGTAATGAGGAAATACTCGTGCTAGGTGGGTGTTTTTTTATCTCTTGTTTCATCATGTTTTTTTCATCATTCATATATTCTTATGTCTTTTATGTTTTTTATGTACTTATGTTCTTATATTCCTATATTCTTAAATTCATATATTTTTCAATTCTTCTATTTTTTGTTGTTATATTCTTATATTCTTATATACTTTTATCCTCATACTCTTGTACTCTTATATTCTTATGTTCTTATATTCTTATATCCTTATGTTCTTTTGTTCTTATGTTCTTATGCTCTTATATTATTATATTCTTATATTCCAACATTATTTTTAGTTTGATTTTTTATACAGCATTATCTGATCGCTTTTTCCTTTTCTTTTTTTCATTTTAATCTTCTTTTATTGTCTCCATTATTTATGTTATTATTATTATTGCTATTTATTGTTAGTAATATGCTGTACAAAAGAAAAGTTTGATAGTCAGCAGCATTTTAAGTTTCAAAAGAACTAAATTATGAGTTTCAGTTTCACTAAGCCACCCTTAAATGGCATCCAAATAACAAAGCTGCAGAACAGTACAAGACCCCCACCCCAGCTCCTGCTTTGTTATGGCAATATTTACTTTCACATTTGCATAATAAAGAGCGGGGTAAAATGCACCGGTAAGTGAAATTGCCCAACACAGGACAAACCATCAACCACAACAACATGCACCCGAGCCGGAATTGCATCTTGTTTCCCTCTATCGTACCGCACGTTACATTGGGTTCGATTTGCAACAATGTTCGTTCGTGGATCGTACCATTGGCAATCGCGGAAAGAACGAAGTGGAATACAATAAAAACCCTTTCTCGTAAAAGCAGAAGCGCACGGGGAGCCGTCGGATGCGGAAAAAACGCATACCACCGTCGCACTGGCCTAAATATTTAATGAAATTTCATATCACATCACACTGGGGGCCGAAGCGATAGGGGTGCGACAGACAGCAAACACAGTACGGGCGAGGAGAGTCGTCGGGATCGAAAGTGGAACACGGGAGAGCGCGAGCGCGATATATTGTGTGTATTTTATTCATGCAAACGAAACGACCGAAATCGAACCCGGGGCCGGGAACGATGATCTACTTTCCCGCCGCTCGCGACCGATCGATGCATCGGGGCGTGGGAGCTTTATGCATAATGGGAGTGCAGTGGGAGTACGGGAGGCGGTTGGGAGCGCACCGTGACAACCCGCGCTTCTGTCGATTACGGCTCGATTGGTTGACTTTCACCCGGCATGCCATGGCGGAGGGCAAATGGGCGAGCTGTTCGAACCGAAGGGCCCTCCGTGTGATAATAAGCGACCGGGAAGCGTTACAATGTTACGCGAAGCGATTAATTTCGCAATGGCAAAATGATCGAAGCGGCAGCTGGTCGGAAGGGTGTTTAAGCAATTTTAAACTGCGATTATAATGAAAGTCTCATAAATCAATGCATCGATCCCGCGTGACCAACATGGAGTAAGATGACCCAAACTATCAGTAGCGTTACATAAAACCGGCAGCATTCGTTCGAATATTTTATCACATTCTGCTCCGGGCGAATCAGAACGACTCCCGCTCCCATTTTAGTCCACCACGAAGACACACGCTCATGGGCTGAATAGTAATGGCGTTGACGAAAACGATTAAAAAAACCCAGCCTCCATCGGCACGCCGTCCTTGTCCTTGACTGCGTTCTCCAACCGGCACCGAATGTCGACGTCAATGTTCGGTTTGCTCGCACGAAATGCTAATGCGCCACGTGGTCTTCCCGAAATGGGCTCTCGAACGGGTCACGAATGGTGACGTCTTTGTCCGTTCGGGGTGTCGCTGACGTGCGCGGTGAGTTTGTGCGAACAGCGGGGAAAACACTGACAGCCTGCTACGATAGCTCCTGCGAAACGGGTCCGATGGGCTAATGCTATTAGTCACCCATTAGAGCGCATTATGAAGTGAGCTTTGCTGCAATCTTCCGTGCCTGAGCACTTTGAGCAGAAGTAAAGGAGTTCTTTTATGAAATTTGTACATGTGGAGGCTTGAAAGCTGTTCAATTGGCTCGGTATCGGTGTTTTTGTTTCGATAGTTCCTCTTGAGGTTACGATCCTTTGTTACGGTCGGAGTTGTGCAGGACGATTGCAGGCACATCTCAGTCTGCAAACGACGATTGCAGGCACATCTCAGTCTGCAAACGATCATTATCAGTAGGGGGGATTTTTTTTAAATATATTTTTATACATTATCTCACATTTCACAAGTATGTCTAAGTTATTAGTTCACTGATGTGTTTGATTTTTGTTTTTTTTCAGCAATTGCTATACATGGTTCGAAAGGTTATGCTTTCAACATTATGGCAAAAAAGTTAACCAAAACATGCTACCAAAAAATAAAAAAATAAAGAAATCAAAATAGATGAAATTTAGAGCATTTAGGGCATAAAAACTGTGAAGAACGAGTTAAAAAGCGTCTGAAAAAAATCATTCAAAAATATTCCTGCAATATTGAAGGCTATTCAAAACTACATGTATTTTTAACCGAATTTTAAAACGATTATTTGTCTAGAAAAACGAACTTATGTAAGTGGTCTTATTGTTTGCAACTCGACATTTGCGCGATTTTGATCAGGGTGAAGAAGACAGTAAAAGTGTTTGTAAAATTGTGAAAAAAAATCATCAAAAGACGTATTTTGTTATTCTCTAAAACTTAGTAGAACATCATTTTCATCCATCTCTTCAAGTTTTCGTTTCATTTTAAAAAATCAGGGGGTCGTTATGTTCAAGCCTGTAAGCATATTTAAATCTCTTCACCACAACAACAACCGTTGCATCGCCATTGTGCCGTAATCCTCTCAGCAGTGTCTACTAATACTAAACTGCTAATCCTCTTCCCCGCCCGAAACGGGGTCGATTCGCAAGCGATAGGGGAGAAAAATGGTCAATAATAACAAACATCACGTATCACAGCGCAGCCACAACTCACGTGGCGACGTGAGCTCGATCTTTGAACCGTTCGGTTGACTCGGCCCGCGCCGCTAAAGACAACGCGACGGTAACTATTGCATAACTCGCAATAATCTCCGCCGGGGAGGGACGGATCGGTGGCGATTGGCCCGGCAGAAGTGTTCTTCTTCCCAGTCCCGGTGGGCTGGAAAACTACAGGAAGGCAACCGTCGCGAACCGAGAGGTGCTTATCGGTTGGCCGCCATCGTCGTCGGTGGATGGCCGATTGGCTGAGCCGCGGGATCGGCACGTTATCGGCAAACGAGCAGCCTAAAGGGGTGGGGATGATAATTGTTATTTAATATTGAAAATCAACGTCCGTGTGTGTGTGTGAGGGGAGCCGCAGCCGACGCGCTAATGATTGATAAGCGAGTGCGCATACTTGCCTGTTGCTTTCGATGTTGATTCTATGCAGCTGATGTTGTCCAACTGTTGCGTAATGTTGGCGTGTTTTTCATAGTATTTCTTTATTAACTTAACTTGCATATAGGGAGTGTAAGTTTTGGGATATTTCATTAGTTTATTAGTATACTTAACAGTAGCGTCAGTAAATCATCTTCTGTTCCATCTGCGGATCTTACTCTCGACATTTTAGAGCATGTTTGATGCTTTTATGTATCTGTTTCAATATGACCCAATATTTGTGGATATAAATGTGTAAATTTTCATGATTCATGTTCTTATGCGCATGTTTTAGAGGAAATTTCGAAAATGGTTTGTATATGATCACATTAAGTGAGTCAAATATACCGACGGAGTTTCAGAGTAAGAACTTCAGAAGATCTTATTAGAGATAGTTTTCAATGAACTTAAATGAAGCAAAGAAGGGAATTTCTAAACGAAAGACGATCTCTTCTTCATTTCAAAACCCCGTTATTCATCAACAATCATACCGTAAACATCCATTCACACATCAACGCCAACCCCAGCCTAACTGTGCTCCAGTTTTTTCGCGGAAGAAGGTCGTGCTGGCCAAACATCTGCCATCAGACACCATGCGTCCCCACGACGCCGGTTGCATCATCGATTTGTTCTTCTTCGTGGGGGGGGAGCCAAACATTCCACCCGGCCACCCGGTCTTCCAGCGAATCGAAAACACTCCCAGCGCCCCAGTGACCATGTCGCAACAGAAACCTCCCGACCCGACGGTCATCCTGGCAACGTTTTTTTTTACTCACTCACTCCGTCCCTCGCCGTATGTAACAGTGGCGGGTGATGTTGCATACGGTTGCACTTTTTGAACGCAAACACCAAACACGCGCCGTTGTCCTCCCGCGTCCGCCGCTCAAGGGAACCGACCGGCGGAGCGCGAAATAAGAACGGCAAAACATCGGCCACCGGGGGAACTGCGTCAACGCGCCACCTTTTACGGAGAACTTTGGGCCGGCACCGCTGGGGGTCGTTCAGTCGTTGGTGGATTGTTTTGGGAGGGCCACACCCAAGGTTAAGGTGGGCAGGTGGGCATGTGTAATTGATGTGGTTGGTGACCAGGGTCCCGGGCAAGGTGATGGCAAGTGCACACAGAGTTTGGTTACGTTACTTTCTTGCGAGGAGAGAAGGGGTCTGTATTTGTGCTTGATGCACTAATAACTAGCTCCTCTCGAAACTGCTTCTAACTAGGGAAGTTCTTAGTTTCTTAGCTTTGGGAAAATTTACAAGAATTTTAATTCTGATGTGGTATTTATGAGGAGTTATTAACTTGCTATTAAAACCCTTTTGAATCTCTACGCAAAACATCAGGAAGTTATTTTTTCTTGTACTAATCAGTACTTTAATTAATCAGTACATATGTAATCAAACAATATGAAAACCAACTAAAAACATATTTAAATAAAACACTTTTAATTGATTGATGAGTAGATATTAGACATTATTAAAACACTTAAAACACGAGAAAGAAATAATTTCAAATACTTAATATTAACAGGACATACTGACAAATCAAACTCTAGAAAGAATAATTAACAAAATAAGATGAAGATTCTTACATTGTTTTCGTTTTTTCATTTATTAATTGATTCATTAATTTATTACTTTATTTTTTACATATAAAGGCCAATCTTCAAAGCGATTCCGACTCACCAAGAACAACCTCTGCTCACTGTCACAAGCCCCCCTGAAGAAGCGCTCGTTCGTGTCGCAAATTTCGTGGGCGCGCACAAGTGTGAAGGTCACGGTCAGCTCCCCTCCCCCCCCCCAGGAAAAGGCGGCCGATAATTGACCCTCTCGCTGGAAGGCACATAAGTGGAGGCTCTCTGTCACCTCGTTCGGGGCGCCACGCGAAAACACTACCATCAGCAGCCTCATCGGCGTCAGCATTGTCGCTGTACCGCCATCATCATCACCATCGTCGGCCCGGCCATCATAACCGTAATCACCGGCACCGACCAGAACCGGTTCGGCGTTCGGAAGCGTCCCGGCAATGGCCGTGGCCGTCGGGCCAAGGTGTGGCAGTGAAATTGAGATCCCCTTCGGGCCAGCCGGCCGGTGGCGCGTTCAGTGTGTCACACAGCGCACACAGCCATAACGCTGGGTGGCCGGAAATCGCGTGAAAATGGGGTTAGTGTCGCAGACCGGGGGGGCAGAATCGATTTCACTGCCTCGGTGGAAAAACTTGCCCGCGGAAGGATGCGCAAAACACGCCGCAACGATCACACTCGAAAATCGAAATGTCAACGGTCGCATACCAACCGTTGTCTGGAGTGGTCGATCGGCATTGCATCATCAGCATCTGTTATCTTATGGCACTCGAAGCCGTCATTCAAATGTCGCATGCAAAGGGGGAGGAGTGCCGTGGGTGTTGGTGGTATTGGGGGTGACGCCCCTCAACCCATTCACGAATTCCAGCGCTATCTTCCCTGCTCCGTGAAGGTCGTTTCCTGGCGGTATCTCTGGTTGCGCATTCCAGAAAAAAGCCGAGCTATGATCGATCGGCGTGCGAAATGGGGCCGAAATGGCAGCAATTATGCAATCGGAGGTGTTTGTATCGCTGCGATTCCATTTCACATGCTAATAAGGTATCGGTAATGTTGGAACACATGAAATTAATTCAATTGGGTTAATACATTGACAAAAAGTGAATCAAATTGATTGCTCTTATAAATGCAAAGGAATAAAAAATGAGATCAAAATACGGATAACTTATCAAAATACCTATTTTTGGTTAGAAGTATTAGATAACACGAATAACAGAAGTTAAAATCCATATTGAAAAGCTCTAAAGAAGTTATACATATTTAAACCCATAATAGTTCTAGAGACATAACTAAAGATTGGAAAGCATTAGAACCATATCATTCTGAATCGTCTGAGTTGATAATAGTACACATTTGTTTATTATTAACACCTTTTTTAACTCCTCAAATGTCGGCTTGACTGCTAAGAAACGCTTTATCTATTTGATTTTTTTCTTTATTTTTTTCTAATTATTTTTTATTGTTTCTGTCTTTCCTAGTTTGTCGCTGTTCTTACATTAAATGTTGATTTTTATAACAATTGTGGGTTGTAGTGCGATGAAGGCTATCGTATGAGTCATTTGAAAACTTGTATATAAAAATATTTCATTTATGAGTATAAATTAGAAAATATTTTTAAATTCATGAAGGAAAACGCATTAAATATTCAATTTGAACCGAACTTACAGGCTATAGGAATGCAATTTTATAGTAGTTATCTTTCAACAAAGTTATTCAAATGCACTTTTAATGTTCATACCTAATTGCAGAACCCAAGCATTTCTTAAGAATTGAAGAATCCTCTAGGAAACAATTTCGAGAAAATCCCAAGCAGGGCAAAATCTTCCCAATCCATCCATCCGCCCCGTCGCCTTCGCACGAAACCCTCCAAGGGCGGCCGGGAACGGGACGATATGCAAAACCTCTCGCACTCCGCATCACGTTGGAGACACTCCAGCTGCCACGCACGGTCCACCCGTGCCCAACCGCTCAAAATTTCTCCCCTGCCGGAAACGACCCGCCGGGCGGAAAATGTCACCGTGCGCACGAGTGCGCCCTCGCTCCGTCTTCCTGCTTACACAACCGCCCCGGCACCGAAACTTTGCGCGGCAGCATAATCGCTCGACGTACGACCGGAAAACGTGACTTTACACCGCGAACTGATCTCGGCACGGGGCCGGACTGTGGATGCGTTTTTGTTCCTCTCGCTTCCATTGCTGATACTGTGAGGCTCGTTACGGCAGCGCGAAAACTTGTTGAACAAATCGCAAACCGTCGCTGTCCTCTCTCGCGATTGGGCTCCGCAAGCATAACCGTACGCACGGCCCGCTCGGAACTCGCGAATGGAATCGTTAATTAGCACCCCACCCGGGCACTCGTGGACACAAGGGGGGGGGGGGGGAGAAAGAAGGGGTGCGGAGTGCGCTTAATGGATCGACCGTATCGACTCTCGGTGGAAGCCCCAACACCAAACGGACTCACGGACTGACGGCCTCGGTCAAGGATAAAAACGTGTTGGGGTTGTCTGTGTGCGTGTGTGTGTTTTTTTATTCTGTTACCCCTCGAAGGACGCACCCGGATCGGGTCGTTGGCTTTATCGCCGGCCGGTCGGCGTGTGGTGCCGATCCAAAATGCGGAAATACGATCGGCTTTCTGCTCAGATGGCTTATACGGCTGCGCTTGTACGGTTTCGGTCCAGTTTCATGAGTGTGTGTGTGTGTGTTCGTGCGAGCTGGTGAATGTTGCGCAGGCACTCCGTTGCGTAAGATTAACACCCCGGGACAGGGGGCTTTGGACTGATGGACAGTTAAATTGATGAGTTGAGTGGTCCGATACTAATGGAGCGCTTCAGAAGTCCGCACCGAAGGATGTTCTTGGCGGGTTGAAAAGGAACGAACGATTCTGAAAAGGACACGCGGAATGAGCAGATATAAACGATTTCGTTTAATTAAACGATAGGGAAGAATAGTTAATAATTCACATACATATTTAATTTCTTGATGGGACATATGTTTATGGTAATAATTAGAGGAACTTTTAAAAAGATGTTAAATTGATTTCTATTACTAAGGTTATCTTCATTGTTATTCAAACATTTGTATAATATTTCATTTTAATTTAATTTTAATTTTAATTTTAATTAATATTTTAAACCCGTCGACCCAGAGAACTTCGTCTTGATCCTAGTAGAATATTTAGACAAAACTTCAACTCGTTCCAAATTTATCATCGAACTTAACAACCTCTTTTGGAGATATAACGCAATAACAATGACCTGGAATCGAAATTAAGGTTGAACCGGATCGTGAACACTTCCAAAAAAGGCATAGCAACCTTGATCGAGTGACGCCATCTGTTGACGGGTGACGTAACTAAAAGGAGCAGAACGTGACGTTGAGGAGACCAAAACAATTCTTTCTTTTTTTTCTTTTTGTCGATTCACCTATTTGTGATGAGAGTCCCTGCTCATACTTCAACATCTCTCATACAGTAAAACACACTAATAAAAGAAGGTATCGAAGTGCTGCTCGTCAGGTGTACCCTCCACGGACTGGCTCCGCTCCTGTATCCGTTTATCCGCGAGCTTCACAACCTGCGCCATCGTGTAGCTGTGTGGTTTGATAAGCTTCTGGAAATTGGCCCGATCCAGCCGGTACACTTCGCACACCTCCAACGCCACCACACTGACCGTGCGCAGCGCATCCGGCCGGAAGAGTGCGATCGCACCGAAGTTGGCCCCGTCGATCAGATGCCCCAGCTCGACACCATCGACCGTGTACACGGCGGCCGTCCCGGTCGCGAGGAAGTACATCGCCTCGGCCGCACCGCCCGCCGCCAGGATCGTGTCCTGCTCCAGGTACAGCTCGAACCGCAGCTGGTCGGCAATGTCCTGCATCACGTACACCGGCAGCTCGCGGAACACGTCCGCCCGGGTCAGGAACGGCTGGAACGCGATCTCCGTCAGCACCGTCCGGCGCAAGTTGTCGGACGCCTGCGCGCGGATCGGACGCACGTCGAAGTAGTGCAGGCGATAGTGGCACGCGAAGTGGGTGCTCATCTTGCGGTTGATGCCGCGACCGAGCCGTTTCCTGCCACAGAACGCGTCGATCTCGTTCAGGATCTCGTCGTACTGGGTGCTGCTGGCGTCGGCGGTGATGATCGTGCGGATCAGCAGCAGCAGGATGTAGGTGGACCAGATCCAGCCGCCGAGCAGCAGCAGCGACTGGGTCCACTCGTGCAGGAAGTGATGCGCCACGGACAGCGAGTGTCCCCCCTGGAGGCTGATCTTGAGCGTGATCATCATCGCCCGCAGATAGCGATAGGGGACGGTCACGCCGTACTCCACGTCGGCGAGCCGGGCCGCCATGAACTCGGCGCAGATCGACGCTTTCGGAGCGTGCTCCTCGAAGTAGGCTGTGTAGTTGGTCATCGCGGGCAGCCGGTCCCGATGGGTGATCGGGTAGTGCAACGCATCCCGCCGCTGGTCATGGCTCCAAAGCACATCCACCAGGAAGTGCGATTCGAAACGGTTGTCATCCAGCAGCGCCAGCGTCAACATCGGGATGGCGGACAGCAGACAGGTGGTCCAGTGCAGCACGTAAAGCGTATCCATGATCGGCTCAAGGTACCGGATCTGCTTCTCCGACAGGCCGAACAAACTTCGTGCGACCGTCGCGAAGTACCAGTTGATAGCTTTGAACCGCCAGATGCACAGCAGGTACAGATACACCACCACGCAGATGTAGACGACGACCGCATCCTGGTAGAAGGCGACCACCAGCTCGTCCAGCACCAGCACGTACGGCACGAACAGCAGCATCCGGTTGACCACGTTCCACCAGTGCAGGCGGTATCGCACGATACGGCGCGGATCCAGCACCACCTCGCCCTGGCTGACGTACCCGGTCACGAGCTTCAGCGCGAACTCCAGCCCGAGCAGTGCGCACAGCGCACAGTCGAACAGCTGGATGCGCACCAACACCGCCAGCTGCAGATGGGGCGCGAATGCGAACGCGACAGCGAGCGTCAGCAGATGCAGCGTCAGCACGAAGTACATCACCATCTCCCAGCACTTGCGGAAGCTGCTGAACGGGTGCACTATGAAGGGGGGCAGCTCCCGCACCAGGCGCTCGTTTTCGGCCGCTATCTTCGTCCGGCTGCGGTAGTAGATGTGCGTTTCCGGGTGCTTCGGTGAGATCAGGAGCAGGGTGCGGATGTGACGGAGACAGCGGGCGGCTAGCGAGGTGCCGGGCAGGACCGGTGGCAGGTGGGTTTCGGAGTCACCCAACCGGAGGACCACCGGAAGCAAGCAACGGTGTGCTTGGGATGACATCCTGGGCGATTTTCTTACACTTGTGACACTTGGCAGGTTATCTTCACGTATTTCCATGGACTGCTACGATTGTTGACTGAATTCATTGGCTACTTGACTTCAGAAGCTTAGTTAGATTTCAATTTTGACTGAATCTTTTTATTTTGAACGTAAATAACCTGAGTAGAAGATACTGAACGATAGACGATAATTGCCTTCACCCGATAATCTATTCAATAATAGAATAAGTTTCTTCAATTCAGTAACTATTTGAATTTTATTTGAAGAAAAAGTATCATGAATATATGAGTTATTATGGCTAGTATAATAAGTCAACTAATGTTCTTTAATGACCATCCCACCACACGGGTTCTATTTCATTATCCGGCAAGAAATCCCACAACTGAAATGTTCACTGCTGTTCGCAACCAAACATAGAGTTCCTCCTCCGTGGCGTTTTTCTTTCGCGAAAAAAGGAACGAAACCACATCTCACCTGTTGCCGGTTAGGCTAGGCCTCTGTCGTCCTGCTGATCGTCACGTTTCGCGCCAAGTGGCACATGTTCCTGTAGGGCTTGAACCACATCACTGCCACCACCGCGCGCGGCCATTACGAGCAGCGCCACCTTACCATTGTGTGGCATTTTCCTCCTACGTCACAGACCACGGTTCGTCACGTTACCGTGCCAGGTGAGTGGAAAACTTGGCCCGAGACTGAGCAGTGGATGAACGTACGTCGGGACAAGTGGGGGGTTTTTGTTTTGCTTCTATCCACCGGTTCACGGGAATTTCTCTTCCAACAGTGGTATATTCACGAGGCGTCGCATTGTTGTGCAATCCGGGGCTGGTGTAACCTTTAGCCGGTCCTGTGCGCTATTTCGATCCGGGCAACGTGCGTCTTCCGGTGCAAGTGACAAGCTTGGAGTGGAATATATTGGGGGGAATAAACACATTAGTACGTTTCAAGGTATTTAGATTGCTGCTCAAATTGAAACAATGTTGACTAAACAATTAAAATCTTAAGACAAAGGCAGTTCTTTTGTCGTACTGCGTCGCTTCAATGTCCATCAAACCCACATTATATAACCGATCCACATCTTCGTTCTCACACCATCTCGAAACGTTAAAAAAACCCTCTTCGGGATGGTCCGGTCACATGCTAATCGCTTCAGTTCGATCCCCAGCGTCAGGTCAATGCCAGGCGGAGAGATCATTTATTCATCATGCTAACAATTTCGCACGACGAGAAGCACGGTGTCGGGCCTGTCGCCGTCCCCATAAGGAAAGTCTGTGAAGGCGAGCGCGGTTTCGGTTACGAAACACGGTCGCACGGGGTTTTCGACACCTCGTCAGGGTCGCGCGAAACAGCTGGACACGACCGCTGATCGCGATCCGTGTCAGTGACCGGAAATCGATTAACCGGGCCGTGATTTGCGAGGAGGTCAGCGTTCGGTGGAGAATTCAAGCTAGGTTGCCTTGTGGTTAACCCTTTCCGTGACACAAAAACGACATTTTCCTGACAATTCGGCAACTAGGGGTAAAAGTTTCAAACTAAAAAAAATCTACAAACAAAAGCTGTACATTCCATCACCTACATAGACTACCCCCGTGACGAGTTACCTTGCCAACGAGCAAACTTAGTCGACAACGCGAAAAGAACGCTAAAGGATACCATAGCAACCAATCGTTGGTAAGCGCCAATGTTTATACTGACGTCGGACAGGCATTTGTTTGAAATCCCAGTATCCAACTCTCCGAAAATGACCGAACTCGTCGAGTACAACCCAACGGACAATGGACATTCCGGTGAGAACGTCCACCATCGCTGTCATCCTTTGGTAAGTGCCGGTAAAGAAACAATTGAACAGCGGTAACAAATCCCCGATCGTCTCACCAACTTACAGCACCTAACCTGGCTGTCTGGGTTCAATCCACGCGTCCCCCTGCTCAACGTCAGCACGTCCCGCGACCGGAAGGAACTCATCCTGGCGTCGGGAAACACGCTCCTCTTCTACTGCTACGATGGCGACCGGGAGAAGATACTGCCGGTGGTCGGCCATGTGAGTAGGAGTAGTGCGCCGTTTGGAAACGTTCCTTCTGTATCCTCCAAAACGTTATTTGTCGTTAGAAAAATGTCGTCAACATGATGGGCTGCGACGGAAGTGGCCGGTTTGTGGTGAGTTCGGACAGTTCCTACTGCATCAACGTCTGGGATCGGCACGTAGGAAGTGAAGCCAACCATCATGCCCCGATCGCCATCAGGACCATCTTCGAACCGTTCAAATCGAACGGTGACATCGGTGCGGTTTCGTTGAGTCTGGACGGCAGATATCTCCTCGCTGGTGGTGGTGCCGCTTTAGGGCAGGGAAGCGAGCTGAAGCTGTGGTCGTGGACGGTTGGAAACGATTTTCCGGATGGTATGTACGTTTTGCGTTATTGGATGTATTGCTAATGGTTCGATGCATTCTGACAGACACGATAGCACTTCCGGCCCGCCTGGGACGTATCAAAACCCTCCACTTCTGCCCGGATCGCGGTCGGCGGAACCAGTTCGTTGTGACGCTGGAGAGTGGTGTCGTTTTCGGTGCGTGGGACAGTAAGGAGCAGAAGCTGTCGATACAGGTCCCGAAGCGGCACGGTTTCCAGGACTACAACGATACGGTGTTTGTGGCGGGCACGGATCGGGCCGTCTCGGTGACGGGTGCGGGCATGGCCGTGTTGTGGAGCAACGACCGGAAGCAGACGACGGATGGCGGTGACTGTGGGAGCGTGCTGCGCAAGGAGTTCCTGAAGTACCTGCACCTGAAGTACGCTTCCATCAACGTTGTTAGATCGTGCGATGAGAAAATCGTGACCGGGGATGATGATGGCGAAATTCGGTTCTACGATAGCTCGATGAAGATTCTGTACTGGTTCAAGCAGGAAGATTTGGAACCGATCCGGACGCTGTCGTTTGAGTTGGTTGAGACACGGCAGCGAAAACCACTGGTGGAACCGATCGAAGGGGATGAACAGCCGACAACGGAAGGTATTTGGAAGAGAGACAGAATTAGTATGGGATTAGTGTTCAAGCCTGCATATCTTTTCACTGTTTTCCAGAACCAACCGAACGGAAGCAGGAAGTCAACATCGAAGAGATAGCTCCGAAGGATGTCTCCTTTGAGGCACGTCCGGTAATCGTGCGCGGATTCGTATCGGCTACCAAGTCTGGGAAAATCTACGACATCGACATCGTGTACAACAAGATCCAGGAACTGTTTCTGCCATCTCCTAGCATCATAACAGCTTTCGCTGTACATTCCAAAAGGTACATTTCGGTCTGCTAGGGAGTCCACTACATACTGACATGTAAAGACATGTTTCCAGATCGGAGTTGTGCACCTGCGACGGTAACGGTCGGTTTGTGGCGTATGATCTGCAGACGAAAGCGATGCGCTTGACGCTGGACGTACCGATACAAAGAACGCGTCGGGGCAGGATCACTACGTTGGCCTACTCCCCTTGTGGTTGGTATGCACTGAAGATGGCAGCGGACACTTGTACAGTTTGTGCCGTAACCCGCAGGAACTTATTTGGCCGGTGGAGCTGAGAACGGATACCTCTGGATGGCGGAACCGAACCTGATGATCCTGACCGGCAACAGTCCGTTGCAGTTTAGCAGCGAAAAGATCCGTTTGGTGCTGTTTTCGGAGGACAGCCAGTATCTGCTCTGTGTGGTAGGTAGATCAAACAAACCGCGAGTGGGTTCGTAGAGTCTTTCTGTATGTTGTTGCTGCTTCTATTCCAGGAAGAAAGCAATACGATCACCCTTCTTCATCGGGAAAAGGACGACTGGCAGGTGATGGGACGTTGCACCACGCACAAACTGGTCGATCTGGCGTTTCTCTGTGCATTCGATTTCGTGTCCATCGGTGAAGATAGAGTGAGCGTTATTTGACGTTCGAAGCGAGTTCTATAAAAACTAATTCTTCCTTCCCATCAGCACATGGCCCAGTACACCATCAACAGTGACGAAATGGTACAGCTCGAGGCGCTCTCGATCATGAAGCGTGTACGGATCGAACAGTCCGCCCTCCCGACGGCTCTGCTTTTACTTCCGGGTGGAAATCAGCTGCTGGTCGCGAACGATCAGCACAAGTTTAAACTGTTTCATAGCCGCACGTTCGAAATACAGCACACCTTCCTGGCTCCATTCCACGATGGTACCGCGCGGTGTCTGAGGGTATAACTGTTCTTGAAAAATGTTTAAAACTTTAATTCCATCATTAATGATTCCCGAATCCTTCAAGCTGCTCCCGGGTGAAGATTTCTTCCTGTTCATCACCACCAACAACATCTATCTGCATCAGCTCCCGATCGACGGCAATCCGTTCAAGTACCTGTCGGTCCGGGGGCATCCGAAGCGTCTGAAATCGTTACAGGTCGCGTGGACGGTGCGCAGTGCGTTCTCTTTCGGGGACGGCGATCATGCGGTTAGCATGTGGAAGATCAACACCAGGTAGGAGTACGATCTAGTATCAAAATTGAAAATCATAACCTCATAAACGTTCCTTTCAGTCCTTTGTTGGACAATCTGAAACACGCCGGTACGGGATTGGATCCGTTCTGTACACTTCTTCCGGGTGGGAAGCGAGGCTGCTACGTTCGTGAGATATTGAGCCTGTTCTTTTACAATCAGATCTCACCGAAGAACAGCGATGGGGATGCGGAATTGACGGTGAGAATTATCGAGATGCGCCAGTAAGTTTCATACACGAACTCGAACTCTTCCTCTCTATATAGCTTCGGGACGCCATGGACATCCGGGATGTGCCGAACTACCTGCGTAGCATTGGCTTCCACATGACTGAGTATGAGGTAATTGCAGCTGTGTGCTTCTGATCCGGATTGTATTATGTTGATCCTAGCGACTCTCTCTCTCTCTCTCTCTCTCTCTCTCTCTCTCTCTCTCTCTCT
>KB672857.1:2025104-2203851 GCA_000349145.1 Anopheles dirus | reverse complement strand
CCGCAAAAAAGAAAAACAAGAGATATGGACACAATCGTCCTCTCTTTCACACACAGGCAGTATGCCTCTGATTGTGATTCCCAAGAGGAATCATAGGAGGATATAACCTGCCGCCAAAGTTAGAAGAAGAAGAAGAATTTGTTGTGCATGCCAGACCTAAACCTGAACAGGTGGAGGGGCGCAGGGCGTGAAAAACATAAAATTTATTCCGAAAGCAAGAGGCGCACTGCTTTTGTTTTTAGTTCTGCTGCTGGTGGTGCCGTGTGTTTTGTGTGTGGGTGTGTGTGTGTGCATCACAAAGTGTGTCACTCGACCAATTCGGGTCCAATTTGTCTCCAATATACGCACTAGCAACTAGCAAGGGTGTTGGAAAAGTGGGTGATATTTTCAGGGGAAAGCAAAAACCTCGTAACCCTTGTCTGTGTGCGCGCCATTCTATGCTGTGGTGTCGTGAACCAGCGATAGGCATACCTATGCTGCTCGATTAGACAAAGTCCATCCCGTGCATCGTCTTCTGTGGAACTGTCCGACGGAGGGGACACCGAAAAGGGCTATTCTGCGTACACAGTCAGCCAGCAGCGGACACCATCATGAGCAAACACATGTACACAACGGCCAATCTGTCCGACGTCGAGCTGAAGGACCAGGGAAACAGGCTGTTTTCCGCACGCAAATACGATGATGCGGTCAATCTGTACACGAAAGCCATCGTGAGTATATTGCACCATCATCATCATCACCATTATCATCACCGTCAGGGTTCATCCATAGCTGCTGTGATGCAATCGTTCGTTCTATCATCCTGCAGCAGTGTTTGGGGGCTCCACAAAATGATTCCCCGTGAAGCTTCACCTGTCTGAGCCTACTCTGATGTCAATAATCTGCCCGTGTGTCCGTGTTGAGAAACAGCCCTACCGTTGCCGCGCTTTGTTGATAACGTTGCTGGTGGTAGAAAACACCGAAACGAAGCTTACGGCGTACGAATTGCGTTCTCATCCTGTTGGGCGCATTGAATATGTGTCGTGTTATACCGGAACTCTGTTTTCGTAGGGATAGGTTCCTAGTACACGTCCACGCGAACGTACTCAATCGAACCCGGCCGGGAATGGGCTCTTAACCCGGTTCAAGGTTATCGTTTTATCGATAAGGTACGGGCCAGCTCTGTCGCCGTGCATTCGAATTAGGTTGAGGCTGTTTTTGTGTGTACTTTTGTACAAAAATACACACGAAAGCGGAATTGCTTTGCACGCAAGATGCTCATTTTCGGGGGAAAATCTCCCCCGGGGGAAATCACGATCTCCTCCACTGCGCTAGCACACTGCGGGTGGAGGAGAGATTTTATCAACGTCTCCCAGCTTACTCGATTCGAGAGCGAACAGAGTCATAGCGAAAGTGAAATGTACAGAAATGGAATTAATCACCGATGTAGAAACAGAACCTTTCAGCTTAGTAATAAAGGGTACATTCTTCATTTTATCCAATTCCCGATAGCATTTTGCGCTTACCAATAAGTTATGTCCGTCTGTCGTGTGAATGCCGTCATGCGAACCTTCCCGTGACGTTATTTACGATTTATGAATGAACCATTGCCATTCCGACTAATTGGATTGTACCTAACGATAACAAAAACTCACGTGCAGCACCAGGGATTTGGCCAAGGCGAGAAAATAACGCTCAAAGATTATTATGCAAAAAATGTATCGAACAAAACATACCGTCCGCTGCACGATAGCATTTTGTTTGCGTGCTCGTCGCTGCGTCACTTATTTATCTGCACTGGAAGGGAAGTCACATTTATCTGGGCCATTCAATCTGTTGTCTGGCTCTTGTCGCTTATCCCACCGCAGAACAAAGTATACATCTTTTACGTTAGCCACAAGAATGGCATTGAAAACGGCGGCTAACTGCTGTGTGCGGTGCCGCGACACCAGAGTAACACATTTGCGCCACATCGGGTAAAGTTCGCATTCGCTCTGACGTGGCTACTTTCTCCTCTCCCCTGAGGTCCAGGAAGAGCCTGTCTATGTTTTCGGCAGTGCGCAAACATTAGCAACCAAATAGGGTTTTGACCTACGCCAACGGGTGCGTTGGCGACGATTTTCCGGGAAGCTCGACCATTAGTCGCCACCTCGGTATAGACGCACGTGTAGTTGAAACGGATTCACGTGCCTGGGCTTCAGAGTTTCGAATTTCAAAACGTGCAATTTCATGGAGCATGTTTTTCTGCTTGTTTTACTCGTTTTGCGCGTACGCTTGCAACACTGTTCGTTTTTGTAAAATCACGTGATTGTACACAAATAGAGTACAATCACTAGATCCTAATCGATTTGAGTTATTTCTGTTTATGTTAAATTAGTTTTAGTCCCGGAAAGTGTAAACACAAGACTGAAAAATCCCTAGAAACTAAGCATGGTTATGATCCCTGGCAATAGATGGCTCTTGCCTACTGATGCATTTTGGCCATGGTTGCTTTGACTCGACTGTTTCAACAGAAGCCAACCGAAATTCCTTGCGCTTTGCGCTCTGTTGCTAGAGGTTGTAAACTCCACCAATATTTTGCCCTGTTGCATCTCCTGTTCTCACATATCGTATCTTCTTTCTCCCTCACCATCCAGATCAAAAACTCCACAAATGCCACCTACTTCACGAACCGCGCCCTCTGTCACATCAAGATGAAGCGCTGGGAGACGGCGTGCAGTGACTGTCGACGAGCGCTCGACATGGACCCGAACCTGGTGAAGGGACACTTCTTCCTCGGGCTCAGCCTGATGGAGCTCGACTCGTACGACGAGGCGATCAAGCATCTGCAGCGTGCGCACGACCTGGCGAAGGAGCAGAAGCTCAACTTCGGCGACGATATCGCCTCGCAGCTGCGGTTGGCGCGCAAGAAACGCTGGAACATCCAGGAGGAGAAGCGCATCTGCCAGGAGATTGAGCTGCAGTCGTATCTAAACAGGTGCGTGTGCTGACGAGGTTGTGCAGTAAGTGCTGTGGAGAATCTAATCTCTCCATAATCGCGCATCTTTTCAACGCAGACTTATCACGGAGGACATGGAAAACCGCATGGCCAAGCTGAAGGGGGACGACACGATCAACGAGGAAACGCTCAAGGAGAAGGCGATGGAGATCGAGCGCGAAGGCGTAAGTTGTGCTGTGATAGTGTCTTTGTTTCTTATGCTTTAATACGCATTTGGTTTTTATTTCTTGTTGTACAGGAAAATCATATGACTGAATTGAACAATCTGTTCGCCAAGGTGGACGACAGGAGACGGGTAGGATATTTCGTCCAAGAGAAACGCAACTCTTTCGCTTCTCGTCAGCGCTAATGATAACTTTTTCCTCGCTTTCAGAAACGAGAAGTACCTGACTACCTGTGCGGCAAGATCAGCTTCGAGCTGCTGGTCGATCCGGTGATCACGCCGTCCGGCATGACGTACGAGCGGAAGGACATCGAGGAGCATCTGCAGCGGGTCGGCCATTTCGATCCGGTGACCCGCGTCAAGCTCACCCAGGATCAGCTCATATCGAACTACTCGATGAAGGAGGTGGTCGATGCCTTCCTGCAGGAGAACGAGTGGGCATTGGACTATTAGTAAGCGTGTGTGGCCACTGTTGTGCACTGTGCTCGTACACGGTTAGTCAAGTTACATCTCTCGAGAAGCCGACCAAGGCGTAGGCAGGCTTTAGCAAAATGTAGCTAAAACGGTGAGTAACATGTAAAAATAGACACGGCATTAAATGTGTTTTTCCTATGAGAAGGGATAAGGTTTTTCGTGCGAAAAGGAGATCGTTGTCGGTTTTAGAAAACGTGATTGTAGATTAATTTTATCGTAGATTGATTTTGCTGCACCCCGCGTGTGTGCGCTTTCAGTTCCATACCGTGCGGGATGAGAGGAGTAAGAAAACAAGCGCGAATTATCTCATCTTCCCCTATCCACGTTCGAGTGTTCTTTGGTTGGTTGAAAAGTTTGATGCGTGATTGCGATGAGATTTACAAGATCCCATCGTGCTATTAATAGTCAACCGGAATTATTGGAATTGCATTATTTGAAGCCGAACTTTGCGTGATGAATTAATGAAGAATTATTATTAAAAAAAAAAAACTAAAACAAATGTTGGGAAAGAGGTAACATTTTCTCTACAGTCCAGATAGGGGTTGAAGCATATGTTTGCTGATGAGAACGCTAAAGGAGTAAGCTAGAAAAAATGGACAAGATATGAAAACACTATTATAGGATCATTTTTTCTCTTCTATAGGAACGTTTGAAGCAAATACATATATTTTAAGGCGAAAAACAGCAGCAGCACTTTTTCGATTCTCTTGTGTGTAGGGATGTTTAGCAATACTACCATTCTGACTAATCCCCCTCCCCCCTGTTACGTCCTTCTATCTGGAGCAATTTATCGACACGCCAGTAGGGGTTCAAACTGAAATTGTTGTATTATTGTTGATCCTGGACTTTTGCGGGCTTATTAATATTCGTTTTTTGAAATAAATTTTTCCACACCTCAACAAAATATATACCCATCGATAAAACTAATAGCTTCCGCTTGAGTTTGCTCAATCTTTTCAATTATTTCGAGTTTTGCAAGGGAAGGCTTGCAATGCATTAGCACAACCATGGAAGCAGCAATTTTCTCCACAACCTAGGTCCGAAATAAGAGAACGAAAAACAATTAACAAACAAAACCAATTAAGAATTTCTCCTTATAATAATTAGTCATGCTAAAACAAGATAACAAGATTGATAAAAAAGGTATGAGAAAAATCTTCCCAAACGTTAGTAGCGTCAAACATCAAGTTTGGGCAGCGCCATCTTTTGGTGGGTGGGTGTAACTAATATTTGCTTCACTCACTATGCTCACGCTGTTCTCGTTAATGTTCTCATCGGGATTAAAGTTAGCAAACAAAAAAATTAATAATTAGCCACATTACAGCATACTTACCCTCCGCAACACTCAATTCGGTCATCACGTCCATCCCGCGCACTCACCAAACTCATCATACCGGTTTCTTATTAACATCTCCCGCACATGCTCTCGTTCTCTCTGTTTCACTCGTCACATTTTTATTCGACTTCGCATGTTTTACATTGCCCCACGGTGTTCGTGTGTTTGTGTGTGTGTGTGAGAGTGTGTGGTGTGCATTGTTGTCCCGTTCGTCTGTTATATCCGCCCCCGTTTTGCATTCGTTAATCCTCTGTTCTGCAGTGTGTCTGCTTTGTTTGTGTGTTTTTGTTTGTTTTTTTTCTCATAGCTTAATTTCAGTTCAGTTTTTGTTTCTTCGTCGTAATACAGTGGTACATTGCTATACATGGCTTGTTTGCTTGGTTTAAGTGATGCGATAACTTGTTTCTAGGGGTGCGGCCGTGTGAATTAGGCTCATTAATTTGCCAGCTTTTCGCACGTTGTTTCGCACCTCCACAAGCGCTATGAACCTTTGCTTGGAGGTTCCGCAAGAGAGCAATGCATATACTACGGAGTGGTGTTGATTTCCCGCGGGATCCAGATCCAACTGTTGTTGGCTGTTGTGCTTCACTGGGACCTGTCTTGCTAGGGGGTTTTGTTTAGTTCTGGCGTATGATTCGGTTGTCTTGCGGTTGTCCGTATCGCAGATAGTGTGTAACTTCGTCAAATAATAACAATTTGTTTCTCTTCTAACAAGCTGCTGCTTTACTCCTGCTCCTGTCATTTTCTGATCTCAACGGATGATTCATTCCCACATTTCTGGTCTGTTGTGTGCTTCATTTTAGCATTTAGTGTATTTTATATTTTCTCCGCAGAGGCCATGCTTTTGATTTCCGATTTCGCTGTCACAAACTGAACCTTGTAAGCTGTGCTACTTGCACCAAGCGTTGCTTTGCATCTTCTCTCTTGGTGGCTTCTCAGCCACCATCGTAAGCGATGCTTCTGGGAGTAATGCAATCAAACGAAACAACGATCCATGTGTGAACATAAGAGCCCAAAACTCAACGTCCGATCACAATTCCAGCGCAACCGCTCTCGGACGCCCTGTTGTAGTTGTAGTTGTACCTGATCTACTAATGGTATGCTCACTTTTTGATTTAATTTTTCGCGCATTTTTGGAAGCAGCCGTCTTGTATGTACAGTTTAAAGAGTTGCTTGCTTTTGTGTCGTTTTCTCCTCTGTATTGATATCTGTTGCATCGATATAAGTAAGCAGGCCAATGCAAATGCAACTTTAAACGGTAAGCCCTTGTTGTGAATGAAATCGGAGCGAAAAGGGAAAAAGAACACTTGTTACCTACTGATAGTCTTTTGACTAAAAGGATTTTTTTTCTGCATGTAGATTGGTTGTGCGAGTTCTGGTTTCTGCTTCTGCTATGCTTTCACACACACTTCTCCCACACTACTCCCGCGCTTCTCCCACGGAGCTTCCGTTCCGAACCGCTCCAACGTCCCATCCGTGTGGTGAGAGATGATGGGTAATAAAAACTCTAAACTTAGTTAACAATGCAATAGAGGTTCCACCGCGTTACTCTGTTACTAGGTATTTGCGGCTCGATAAATCCTTTCAAATTGTTTCAACAAACGTATAATAAACTCCTAGTTGTGCATCAGAAAGTAACGGGTACAGTACAACAGTGGTAGTCATCTGTGAGGAACGAAATGTACAGAAAGCGTCGCCTCGTTACGTTTATCTAGGTTGGCGGTTTTATGCGTTAAACGCTCAAGCAGTCTATGCCGTGTGTGCTGTGGCTGGTTTCATCTGTATTTGTACGATCTAACCAAACATGGGACAAAGGTTAAAGTTTGTTGTTACGAAGCTATTGATTTTTCTCAGGCAAAACGGAAGCTGAAGCCTTGATGTTATTTTTGCACGTTCCGTGGCGTGTTTAGGTTGCGTTGCACCTGTGGTCGTGCGGGCAAGTGTTTGTGCTTGTTTTATGAATACTCCTCTACTGTTCTTCATCATGAGTAACTTAGAATTCAAAAGAAACTTTAAGGATCAGAACGATAAGATGTATGCAAGACGTACAATGGAACTATAGTAACGCCATCTGATGGAATAGACGGTTGATCATATTCTATACGAGTAAGATCCACCCTTGATAATTCCAATCCAGAAAATGATAATTTAAGGCGGAAAAGAGTTATAAATATCCTCCGTTCTAAGCAGCAGCAAACCACCGGGCGCGCACCCTAGACACAAACCCCGTAACGCTTCACACATGTAACGCCCGCACCTTATGCTTCAGTTTAGCCCGTTGTGTTTGCGTTTCTTTCCGCACTTTTGAGATTCTAATACGGATTGATGCCGAACTTAACAGTACATATCCAGCAGCAACCGAGAGCAACCTTATTCGTGCCTGATTCGGGGCATTATTCCTAATTTAGCTCGCGCAGCGAAAAGGATCGCTAAGAAGCATGCTTACTTGTTGTGCTCCTACTAGCACTGCTGGAAGCTCCCCCTTTTTTGATCGGTTTTTTGCAATCAATCTAGATCGAATTGGTGTTGGGCGGCGCGAGCCTATCTCTCGCCAAGCTGATAAGTAGCGTAGCGGCACACTAGCAGCGCTAGCAGTCGATTTGTTCGCTTCCGTTTTCTTTTCCCTACCCGTCTGCGTGTGTCTATCGTGAGAAAGGGCGTTCAAGAGAAGACATGCTCAATTTACACGGTTTTTAAAAATATATATACTTTTGTCAATAACGGTTAGTGTACGATTTGGTTTGCTTTGGTTTCACACAATCCGATGGCGATATGTAGAGGCTAGACACTAGACATGTTTTCTGTTCTGGGGTGGCTTAATATACCGTTACTTATTGTGTCGTTTCCATAGCAACAAGCCACGATGCCGTTGTCCGTGAAGAATACTTCAAAAGCTTGCGTCGAAGCGTAAAACAGAATAGACATCGCCGAGACCGAGCTTTGCAGCACAACGGAGCTTGCGGTTTGTTTGCGTTCTGCGTTCCTCTCCTTCCCATTTGCCTCTTCCTTCGTCGCGGGGAGCGGCCGTTAGTTTTCTTTGGGAGATTAGAGTAAAGGGTGCCGGTATGTTTCGCTCATGCTTGCGCACCTTCCGCCGGCCTTACATTAGTAGCTAGATCGAGCGCGGTTTCCTCTACCAGGATGGATGTATGAGGTCTACTACACCGAGGGAGGGTGGTTGGGAGCTGATTTGACGGGGAAGAGGGGAGGGGGGGGGGGATGTTTTCGCAGATGGTCTACTGTCCTAACTTCGCTGGACTTAACACTAGTTCCGGTTCGGTTTTGGCGGCGCTCGCAGCGTTCACCGCAGGCGTGTGCAATAGCGCGGAAGCCGCCGTGGTGATCGTATTGGTTCCTAGTGTGATCGGGTCGTGCTGCTGCTGCTGCTGCTGCGTGAAAGGCGGTGGTGAGAAGATGTAGTTGCTACTGCTGCTGCTGCTGTTGCTGTGGTAGTGCGGCGAGACGGACCCGGGCAGGAAGCCGGGCAGTGGCGAGGAGGAGGTGCCCGACGACCGATACCCACCGGCGGCCACCGCCGCCGACGAGGCGAGGTACGACGTCGACGGCAGTGGCGACAGCTGCCCCGGTAGTGGCGTGCTGCCGGCGAAGCTCACCGTCGGTCCGCTCGTGCCGGCGGGTGGCAGTGTTAGCAGATTGCCGGCGGATGAGCTCGTGCCGGCCTTCCCGCCTGGCCCGTGCTGCACCGTGACCGACCCGTTGCCCGTCATCGGCACGGTCAGGGTGGTGGACGTGGCGCCCGGGACAGTGGCGGTGGCCGCGCCCGACTTCGTGGGGGAGCTGAGCGGCGTCGGACCGATGATCATGAGGGACGTTTCCATCAGCAGGTTGGAGGGTTCGGTCGGTGCGGCGGTCGCGTTGCTGGAACTGGTGCTCGTGCCGTACGCCGAGGTTTGTAGCTCGCGCCCTGCTGGTTTCTGCTGGTGCACGGATGTTCGTTGCCGCCGGAGCTTGCTGTCCTTGCGCTGGTGGCTGGTGGTGCCGCTGCTGGGCGAGTGCGACTGCTCGTCGTCCACGTCCTCACCGGTCAGATCTATCACCTGCGTGTCGGACGCCGGGAGGGCGCCCGCTTGTCTCCGGTGCGAGTCGGCGTCCTCACCGTCCGATATACTCACGATCGCTGCCTCATCCCGTCGCGCGCCGTCGATCTTCTTCAGCTCTAAAGGTGGTTCTGGAGAGTCGGGAGAGACAGTAGGAAAAGCGTCAACCATTGAGATCTTGGATGAATGACTTCGGAACAGGCGTGATACTCCAGATACTACAAACAGTTGGTGAAGAGTCGACTCACTAAACAGGAACTGCCCGGGGAATGTCTTACCTTCTAGCTTCTCCGGTTCTTTGATGATAGGAACGATCCGGTTCGACGATACCTTCTGCTCGTTCTGCAGGAACAGCGACGTGGTCGCGATCTGCCGCAGTGCCTCCACCCCTTCGTACGTTTTCGTTTTGACGATCGATTTAGGATATATCTGAGGCTGTTTAGTCTGCCGAAACAAAAAGACAGTGGGCACTAGTGAACGGCACGCTCTACCGCATCGCGTCGAGAACTCTCCGACTTACCGGTATGTGAGGTCCGCGTGCTATCGATACTCGTTTACTGTCGCCTCGTAACAGGGAAGTTCTATGATCTGCGTCTATCTTGGCGTTTTTCTTATCGCGCGCTCTACGACTAGATGATATACAATGGGATGGGCATATACAAAACAGGATACGCAATATACAACAAAATAAGCCGAGACCTGCGAATGTAGATGGGGGGTTGGGTTAGGCGGGTGTTGCGTTCGCGTGAGTTGTTACGCACGCGCGCTTACCAATTAACGATGGCCCGATTAGTCTTAGTTCAACCGTTTTGAATCCTTTCTCGCCGGTACCGACGAATGCTATCACTAAACCAATTGCTATGGTACCTAAACCTACGTATAGGAAGGCATTGGCGAATGAACTGGGTCCTCTGAGTACGCCGAGTAGGTCTTCATCGTCCGAGGAGCCACCTAACGATGAGTCTTGTATCTGGAGATATATGTGGAGGGAATGCGGTTAGCTAGGGGCTGGAGCGTTAATTCACGTAAACGTCTCGTACCCGATTCCGTTTGACCCATCGTCGATGGCAGGAGGCGGGTGTTTCCTGTACGCTGCAACGTCTTCCTCTTTCTAACCATGCTGCACGACCTTGGGCACACTGGGTCGGGATAACATTGGAAATGATAGAGATGACACAGAGAAGTAAACCGAAGGACAGAATTAGTATCGTTTCCTGCAAACTTCTAGTGCTAAAGAAGGGCTTTGTAGGGTTTGTTTGGAGGGAATTTGTTGTGAAGGAGGAAGTAAAGATACATTTATATATTTTTTGGTGGTTGTTGTTTTTTTGGAAGTGAGAGATTCCATCTTTCGTAGCAAGTCTGTCCACCAGCTACAATCAACTGTAGTATAATTGCGATGTTACCTAGTTAGTTCGTGGAGTGTTGTATTTTTTTGCTTTAGTACATAACAACAGTGTGCATTATAAGTGCACATTATAGTTACAGCTTTAACATTTAATATTTACATCGGCATCAGCGATAGCGATGATTTGTGAACGTGACCAAAGTGATCTGAAATCTGTTCGGATCATTCGGGTGTTGAAAGGGTGTAGGAGATAAGTAGCTTACCTAGTAGACAGCAGAATAGTGGAAGATAGAGTGTGCAGAAGAAAGTGGTTGTGCGCTTGGGCGACAAACACACACGCACATACACATACTCAACAGGCACGAGACAGTAGTGGGAGTGTGTTATCGAAAAAAAGTCCATCGAACGATAGAACGAACAGAACATCTAGCAACACTACGCAATACTACACAACAGCAAGCACAACAGCAGGCGGTGTTTGGCTCTCAACGCAACCTCCTTGAAGCGAAACTAGCAAGCGCTTCCCCTCACAGTAGGCTGAGATGTGGCAGAAACAGCTATACTCCCATTTCGCGCGGTGAGTCGTCCGTATTCGCTTATCCGCGCTCCATCCCGGGTGTTGGTGTTGTGTTTTGGTGTCGAACGTGGTTGTTTTGTGATTGTTGCCGTACTGTGTAGCTGTGTGGTTGTGTGTGAAGTGTGAGTAGAGTGCGCGTGCAACAGCAACAAGAGCAGAAATTGAAGAACTAATGGGTAAAGTTTTTCGTATTGACGGATTTATCGGCGGGTCGCACTCGCAGCCAGCCGGATACCATTTTGCCCGATCGTTTTGCGTGATTTACTTTCCGTTACGGTTACTTACCTCGATGTGACACTTGGGTGGGTAAATGTGGTATATGAGTTTTGTGTTGTAATGCGTTTTTGTAAGATGTTACCATAATTTAATCGAATTGTGGAAAGGAAGGAGATAATCTCCAAGTAGTATGATTTCAAGATGTCAAAGAGATTGTATGTTGTCTATTACGGCATACATACTGATGTGATTGGTTAGTTAATAGTTGCTCTATACAATTTAATAGGTTACTTCAATATAGTTACAGACCTTTGGTTGAATTATGGATGAATAATTAAATATCTTCATAAGTTTATCATACCATCTGCATTTTCGTATGAGAAATAAGAGTTCGATAACTGTTACCAAAGATTCCTTTTGCGTTGGGTCGTCCATTTAGATCAAATTTCAGTTCAAAATGCGTTGGAATAATTAAACGTTTCAACTTCATATCCATAAAAGACGTTCACGTCCATATTCGATCCGATTTTTTTTTTTAACAACGTTGGGATGTCCCAGTTGGTCAACTAAATGTACGCTCATGGCAACGAAACTGCCGTGCGAAACTTCCATAAATAACGAATGTGTTCATGCATTTTAATTACTTCCTAATCACTTTAGCTTTCCGAAAGCTGTAAGCGTCCAACCGGAAGAGCCAATCTCTGGTGTCAAGCGCGGAGTACGCAGACACACGAACTGTCCCGCACGGACCTGTGCACGGGAACTACACATCATCATGTTCTCCCCCATGAGATGGGGTCAGCAGTAGGTAGTACAAAACCCGCGGATGTTCACCCAACGACAGGCTGGCCGCGTGCGTTCCACAACGTGACAGAACGAGCTGATGCTGGACAACAATCCGAGTGTATCCGTTGCCGTACTGTCGGATACAGTGTCTGCCGCGCTGCTACTTTCACTACGCCCGCCACGAAGGCGTACGCTAATAACCGTAATCGTTTGTAATAATGACGATAAACGTAAACGTCAGCTAAAATTATGCATATTACGCTCGCCGGCGGGAATGGGTCACATTTTCGGCGGTGCCCGGGTCTGCGCCGCTCGGACGTCGGACGTCTACGCTAACCCTGTCGCCTGTTTTGGGAATTAAATAGCAGCGCGCTTCTCCGGGACTACGTACGGAAGCGGGCGACTGTCGTTTGTTGTCGCTTCACGTCCGTACACCACGCTACACGTCTGGCGGACACCGGATCTCCGGTTCCTCTGCGAGCGGACCGGCAGCGGACTACGCCAGGTTGTGCTTTGTGCTGTTGTGGGCAACGGCAAATGGCTTTTGGCACGATGGCCCGATTAGAACGCGAACCAGAAGGTGGAGATTGCTGGTGGCAGTGCAGCTGATTACTTTTGGCTGACAATTGCAAATGTTGCTTTGAGGGTTTTATTTTTTCGTGTGGTTTGGTGTGGAATTCGGATCTGTGAGTGAGCACAATAAATACTGGCTGGGTAAGTAGTTCGATGTAGATATTGTGTGGCTGATAATGGCCAGGTTGTTGACCTGGCCGAGGCGACTTCGTTTTGTTGGCGAGGGTGGCGAGGGTTATAGATTCAGTCCAAAACGATTGGTGGTGTTGTAAACGTTGCATAAAATGATTTTATGACTTACTCAACCTTACTTGGCTGTGTCGGAAAAGCTAGCTTGCTTTGTGGCTGATATATCGAACTTGCGCCTCAAAATATGCAGCACGCACTCAACAACCCAGCCAAGCTTTTTCATGACTGGATGATTAATAAAGCGATAAAAAATCTGCTCTTTTTTATATTTATCAGCTGAACAGCGGTCTATGCGGGAAAAAATTGATTAAACGGCAAATAAAGCATGTTGCAACACATATTGCTTACTTCCGGGCGCAAATTTTCGCTACCAGCCCGAAAGTATGCAATAGGCTTGGCAAACGCTTAATCAACGCATCCATCCCGACGTTTCGTGCAATCGTACTAACTCCATCTCGATTGGAATGGCACATATTAAACATAAATATAACATGCTGTCGAATATGTTGTTGGCAATGTTATTAAAGTCTTTGATAGCACGCTTTATTAATTCAAAATGGATGATCTAGAGATGAGAGTAATGCCTCTTTTGAGTGAGCCAAAGTGAATTGATTCAAAATTGAGCAATAAAAATTGATAAGAAACGTAATCATGTTATGCACTGTATGAGATCCGCGGGAGAGAGTTTTTTACTCGACTCTCACGGTTCGACGGCGTCAGAAAAAGGTGTTGCTCCCCAAGATGTCCCAGATATTGTGAAACTGACTTGTCATTCCATTCTCTCGAAAATGATGTATCTATTTTCGTAAACTAACTGTTTGGCCCCGTTGGTACATGCGGTTTGTTCACTTCAACATCTCCATGCTTATAGAAAAAACATAAACAAATGCTCATCTTATTCCTCCAACCCGTCAGATCGGACCGTTTGCTCGGAACAGTACATTAATTTCCCTAAACTAAGCACCAAGCGAGCGCTTCTCCTGCACGAGCTCCGGGGCACCGTGGTGTTATTGTTTCCGGTCGCTTTTTTCCGGACCGGACTCGCACGGCCATTCGCATCCCAGAGGGTTCCGCTCGTGGCGCTTTTCCCTCGGTGTGACTCTTCTTTGAGGCGCGCGCTCGGTCCGGGGAAAGACTCACTTGGAAGTCGGCCGTACCGTTTACCACAATAAAGGGGCCTGTCTGTTTTCGAGCCACCGCAACAAGTGCCGAGTGGCCGTGCGCCTCGGGCGTGTGGTTTTATGTGCGGCTAATGCGACCGGACACGGGACAGGATGGGGCCCCCGGGTTCCCGGTGGGCAGTAAATCGTGTGTCCGCGTGAGGTCGCCACGCCGTAGCAACAAGTCACGTCCCCCACGCCAGCGGTTGGTGGGGGCAACAGAAGAACAGTGCGAAAAGGACACGGGGCCGGGCAGGCAAATAAAAACCCCGTCCGGCAGATAAACTGCTAAAGGTTTCACTCGGGCGGAACTCGAGCCCGCCGACCGTATGGCGTTGGGGCCGTGGGGGCTCCAGCGAAACGGGGAGGGCCTCGAGATGTGAAAGCCGGACTCGTTAAGGAACTACCGAACCGAGGTTTCGGACAGGCGCACAGACGGCGTCGGAGCGGAGCACGACGGTGAACGATAAAAGCCTTCCCAAACCACCGTCTACCAAGGGTAGACAGCGGGAAACGTGTAGAAAAAGGTGCCCGGTGTGCCGCTTCTTCACTTGGCACTAGGAAAGGCTTTCCAAGCCCTTTTTTGCTCACGAGAAAAACGCGGTTGCCTTCTTCGTGTTGTGGCAGACGAGAGAGCCTCTAGCGAGCGTTCGTTGGTGTGATATATTAATTAATTTGCGGTAGAGTTTTCAAAAGCACCTTCAAGCGAACGATTTACTAAGATAGGATTATTAGCGAGCTCGATTATCTTCATCGGGAGGGAGATGGGATAGGTCCGTGAAGAAACTATCACTTAATTATGCTTTTTATCCGAGCATCTTAATTGTGGAAATAATCTTTATGGTGTACAGAGCGAGTGATGCATTTAACGAATTATTTACAGTTTTTTTTATGAATGCTTTCATAACAAAATATACTTTTTATAAGAACTCGTTCTTTTTGTAGTTGCTGGATATGGGACATATTTCGTAAACCAGCAAATAAAGAGACAAACGGTAACGCATAACGCCTAGGTGTAACGCACACTGCATACTTTTTGGCGCAAGTTTCATAGATCAACTCAAAAGTATGCAATTCGGGTGACATACGCTTTACTAGCTTGTGAAGTTTCTAAAAAGCTTGAGGGCTGTGAAACGAGCGCTTATTTTTGCGATATCTCGCGCCATCTGCGTTTATGAGCACCGACTTCCTTTCTACGCATCGCCGTCAACAGTTTACATGTACAACGTGTTTTTTTTTGCTCTTCTGCAGAAGCGTTTTTGACAATCACAACAGGAAACGCTCGCACCAAGGTTGGGCCTTTCAACACACGCGATGTATCATATTGCACGTCAGGAAGCAGTTGCATTACCGTTCACCTCACAGGAAAATGGGGCCCGCTATTGTGCAGGTGCAACGATTACAACCGCAATGCACTTCCGGTCCGGGGATTATTGGGTTTGAATTGTGTCGGTTGTTTAGTGTGTTTTTCCTAGCCTGCCACACACGCCCATCGCAGCCGGATATCGGTGGAGGAAAATAAAGTATAATTTGTATCAGACACGATGTTCTTTTTTCGCTCTCCTCCCCCCACAATATTATGGGCAACGGTTTAGAGGGCTCCGAGCAGAGCAGGCCAGGTGAACCGGCAGCTCCGGTGGATATTTTACATTTTATGAAGCCGGAAAACCACAGCCAAACGCCAGCGTGAACGTGACGGGAGACGTGGCAGCTGGTTTCGCCCGTTCGCCCTCAGTTCTCCCCGGCCAACGTTTCTCGACCCCCGCAGTGGGTTGGGCTTATCTGGTGAAAGGCTCAACACATCGACCACACGGTGGGACGGGCCCGCAGAAGGGGAGCAACCGCACGGCACCACCGGAAAAACTAGTGTCCAATGTAGGTTGCACTCGGGGTTGGCCCCCACGAGCCGGGCATTAAATGGAGGCTCGTATCGGTACCGCTTTTGACAGCACCGGGGCAGGTGGGTGCGGGCCAAAAGGGCAAGGGCAAATGAAACGAAACGATAAACATTCACACCGGCCACACCGGGGTTTCCGGTGTGTCCGCTTCCCGCGAAGGCTGCTTCGAGGCAGCAATCGCATCGCAATGTGCGCCCGGGTCCCGGGGAGCGGCGCGCAATTGAAATAGAATAAATAATTGCCACGCTGGCCAAATAATGTGATGATGCATTCGGTTATTTTGGGGCCGTACATTTTGTTGTCGGGCGGCACCCGATGACGATGACGAGTTGGGGTGGAAACGAGCACAGGAGAAGAGCTTTCTAATTTGTGCCTATTTGGCCCTCTGGGGGGGTTGATGCAGTTTCGGGCGTATTACGGAAATAAAAGCACGATATTTGGTCCTGCTCGTATCGTGTGCGGGTGTGTGTGTGTGTTTTTTTGCTCTCTCCCTCCACCATAGCGGTCGTATGTTGTTGATGTTTTGGGCTTCGAGCGTGACGAGCTTTGGGGGTTTGTCGTTTGGCGTCGTTTGCATTGAATTTTCATTGCATTTGCCGCGTTTTGCGATTGTCATTCATTTTTGGTACGACACGTTCGGGTCGTGTGGCCGTGCTGCACTGCTGATGTTCGCTGATAAATGTGATTTGTTTTCCGCGGCTTTGATGGGCGCGTTGTTTATCGATTTTGCAGCATCGGCGCCGAAAGGGGCGCCGAGTAATAAATCAGGCGTCGGGGAAGCATTCATTTTCGGCGTTAGTTTGATGATTATTTGGAATGTTGTTAATAGGGTGAAACATTGTGAGCATTTGTTATGGGCCTGGTGGGACAAAATTTGGCTGGAACCGGTTGATGATAAATGAAATAAATCCAAATCCTCAGGGGTTATGATGACCGCGCGGACCAATCGCCGCTGGTAGTAAAATAGGAAATAAATAGAACATAGAGAATAGCATTAGCTCATGTGAAAATGCTTTATTACGCTCCAAGAACAAGTATGAGAAGGTTTTAAAGCTAAATGTTTCTCTATATAACCCAATCGGCAAGCTGTTTTTAAATAATACGTTAGTACATCGATTGTTGTATGAATCACATTCTTTCAGGCTGATATAGTAGAATTGCGCCAAAAAGTATGCAGCTCGCATTGCACTTACAAATGTTTATTTACTCTTTATTCGTCTGGTTGATGATATTTCTGGCTAGGAGTGTAATTTGAAGATATATTTTAGCAAATATAGCACAAGCGCCTAAATGTAGGCTATTTGTGTATTGCGATATCTTAAACAAAAACTCGTTCTCACCGATCCCTTATAAACGATTAATATTCTCGATTGCATAGCGTAATGGAGAAAAGTGATACATTCATCACAGGCGATCTGAATCGATTGAAATGGACAGTGCGACCCAAGCGGGAACGGGAACGTCTTGTATCAATTATCGGGTTCCTCCCGGGCGGTGCACGCCATCTTGCCGAACATGCAACTTATTTGACTTCCCACGGTAGGGAAGGACGACCGGAAGATCGAGCCGCGTTTCAGCGAAGCAGCGTCCACACCAGTGAAGGATTTCACCACCGCTGCACTCCCGGCGCACGGACCCGAAACCGGCCCGTTGAGAGATAAGCCAGTGCGACAGCGCTATAAATCAATCAATCACTTCGGCCCGGTCCGGTTCGGTGCCGTTTGTCACCCGGGCAGTTGGCAAGTGGCAGTAATCCTAATCGATTTACGCAATTACGCCCGTGTCGGTATCGCCGAACGGCCACTCCACAGCGGGGAGGCTCGTTTGACGGATTTCGAATCGGAAATCGGGGACGATTTGGCGATAAAAATAAGCCCAGATCGGGCATTGGGATGGCGTTGGGCGGGCGTCGTAAAGCATTCGGCCGATAAAAAACGCCCCAACTGGCGGCTCAATTAGGAGCGCGTTGCGAACGGCCGCGCGGTGGTCGCGGGCCTCCGAGGAGCCGTCTGACAAGATGTCTCATAAAACGTTACGACCGACGCGGCGTGGACGCGCGCATCAAGACGTCGTTGTACGACCACGGTCGGGAACACACGTTAAAGGGCACGGCTGGTTTGATTTTGCGCTCAGCTTTTTTTTTTGTGCCAAGAAGCGGGGTAGCGTTATGCGTTACGTGTGCACGTTACACAGGAAGCAACACCAAACTTCTTGTGTCGTTCGTGGAGGGTGTGATCGTAAAACTTGGCTCAACTTGCTGCTGCTCTTCCTAGTTCTCCGGGTTTGTTTGGGTGTTTCGGTGTCTGGGTGATGTGCACGAAGCGAAACGGTCGCTCGCACGATACAGTGTGTTTTTCTTGCACATAATGCGCTCATGATATGGCGGGAGTTTCAATGGTTTTTTCATACACATCACTTCCCTGTTGGGATCGTTCCATGTTTGGGCGGGTCGTAACATTAAAGGAAACATGACATCAAACTGCCGAACTGCTCGAGTGTGTGTGTGTGTGTGTGTGTGTGTGTGGATGCACAAGGCGCACGGGGGAGTACCCGAGGAGCATAATATGTTGTACAGCTACTTCTGCCTGTAACGCGAACCGATGCCATCGCTCGGTTGTCAATGAAACGTAATCGAGAAATAATGTGCGCGTTCGGTGCGGGGGATGTTACGGTGTGTTATGGGTGGGGTCTGATGGCGTTTCGCACTGCGGCGGACGACGGTGGCTGCAACCGTGCAGCCCGGCACGGAAACCATAAATGTATCGCACGCCCGGGGATTGCGCCTCGCGTCGTGCGCCGCTGATCGTAATGTTTTAATACAGCGCTGGCCTCAGCTTCCGTGCTTCCGTCTCGGAGGCGCGGAGATAACAGCGTCGTGGCGCAAACGAGCCCGGCTGCAGCCGCCACACTCGTAGGAGCTGGAGAAGGTTATCTTTTAAAATTATTGACACTTAGCAGGAAAATTAGTAGCCACTAATGGGTGCGGCGAGCCGCCAACCGAAACAACATTGTGGCGGCATCGATGAGTTCGTTCGTTTTACGTCTTATTTTGATGTGGTTGGTCGGTGACTAATGCGAGTGTGAGTTTGTTGGCAACGCGTCCATTAGGTTGGTTTATTTTTCCGTCTTCGGAATGGGGTGGTTATGTGAGAGTAGCATCCCCATTTGAATGTGGAGCATGCTAATGAGGAGGTTTCTGAATGGATAATGTGGTTTTAAAAACATCCTTTGATATCTTTGTGATACTTATAATCCGGTTCGGGTCGAAGCTTGAAATAAATATGTTCAAAAAATATTTGCAAAGCTTATCAATTGAGAAATATTTGTTGAATGGAGCGTTCATGTAAATTATATTTCATAGATCACCTCCTTTGCTCAGTCTACAACACAGCCGGCCTAATTGGGCAAGTTTTGTGTTAATAATACGATAAGAAACGTTTTCATATCACAAATTGCATACATTTGGGCTGATGTATCAAATTGGCGCCAAAAGGTATGCAGCTTGCCAGTTTAATAAAATTTCACTCTGGGATATTTGTCCTATCAGCCTGGAAGTATGCAATCAGTACGACGAACGAAGTCAACAGATTTGTATTGAAAAACATTCCAATTTGCACGCTAACAGATCGTTTACTAAACACAAAACAATCTACTCCAACATAGACGAAAGAGATAGATAGATTACCCTTAAGAGTAGAACAGGAAGCTAGTGCCAGGCACTTACTTCGTGAAAAGGTTCAACGATTTCCTTCCCACCACGCTTCATCCAACCGATCGCTTCCCCCCCGAAAAAAGGGCCAAAAGTTAGCGCGAAATCGATAGCACGGCATATTTCCGATGTGTTGTTCACGGCCGAGAGAATATGTCACGCTTCTGTTCCGTTCTGGGGCGAGTGGGGGAGTAAAGTAAAAGTTTCAGCCCGCGGTTCGGTGCGCTGCGGCGATGATTTACGTTCGCAATTTAAATTGTCAGTTAAACTACCGTGGTCAACGGGTCGTGGTGGGAATACATTACTTGTGGGCCGGTGCTGCGTTTGCAAAGTTTAGCTTGCACGTGGAGGTGGTCGCGAGCAGTTGTGTTGGAAGTAATGGTGGGTGCTGGTGGTCGATTACGAGCAATAGCACGTGCTTCACCAGAAGTCGATCCGATCGATTTGGAGTATTGCCTCTGTTGTTCCAATCGGTTCCACTGAATTGGGAGGCGGATCTTGTTTTCACCGGAACGTTTCAACGCTGATCGATTTCTGCGAAGTTTTGATAAGGTTTTGAATGTTTGAAATGGCGGTATTGCTGTACCTGGAATTGGCATCAAACTGTGCCGACTATTCTGTGCGTCGCGTGATAAGCTCGGCGTCTTGCCAACGAGCGCACACGCTTCGTTACTATTTATTGAGCCGCTCGCACAGACAATCGCATTTAATCGTGCGCGATTGGTGCCGTTGCATCGAGACCGTTGTTGCACCAGCCCAGAGATTGGATTGCGCTGCGATGAAGTGCGTGGTCGTTGTGCTGTTGGTTTTGTTGGCTATGTGTAGCGTCCATGAGTGCATCACAGTGCTTTTGCCGGTGAGCGTTCCGAGAACCGAGAGTGGAGGGAACTCCGGAGTTCGAATTCTAACGCATCTTTCTTTTCAACAGCCTCCCAACTATTGTCCCCGAGGCATGCAGCGCGACCATAAGGGTATATGCCGTAGAATCTTAGATTGGAGCGATTCAGATGCAATTAGTGCGTGAACAGCGATGATGGGCAGCGATGGACGAGCGCGCCAAGAAGAGGCTTGAAAATGGTGTTTCACGCAGAGGTTAAGGAGTGAAGCGATGGGTGTGTGTGTGTGTGTGGAAAGGATTTTAAATTACAATATGGGTGATGTAAAAAGTGTAAACACGTGGAGTGTAAAATACGCATGAACGTTAATGTATATAAAATAAACATTGAGATAATGTGTTATAAAACTATTGTCAGATTCATTCAGTAAGACAGTTCCAATACGTACCAGAGGAGTTTAACAGAATTTTAAATAATGAGTGACTATTTTAGTAAATGTAAAACAACATTACTGATTTGAAGAGCTCGTGTATACTGAACAGGATGGGAAAAAAATCATCACCATAATAAAGCGTTGCATACTTTCGGGCTGATATGTTAAATTTGCGCCACAAAGTATGCAATTTTCGCTTTTGTTTCCCAAATGTTTTTTTTTGCCCAAAAGTGCGCGGATTTCATGAGGCTGATGTTTTATTTCGAACCCGATATGGCCGCTAATCCATTCGCTGACCTTGAAATGAATGTTTGTTTCACGACCTCCCCAAAAAAAAAACGAGTAAAATCCCACCAACAAAAAGGATTTCCGAAAACAAACAAAGTTGCCTTCTTCTCGGCTTATGAATTCTGTACGGAGGAACAGTTCGTTTTTGCCTGTAGCTTTTATTTATAATGTCCGGCTTCTCCCACCCCTCGCTCCTTCTGGCTAACGGTCGACTTCCCTGCAGCGCTACTAGAGCCTTCCCCGGTGACGTCGGCAGGGGAGCGCCGAACGGAAATTGGGAACACGAACTGACCAGTCATCTCAATGACAGGTCGAAGCCGGGCCGAAATGTTTTGTTTGCGGATCACATTTTTTTCTATCGCGTCCATCACCCGCTCCTATCCCACCCCACCCACTTCGAAACAGGAGCGGAAGGCTCGCCACTGGCTCGATAAATTAGCGGCGCGGACCACAGTGAACACTGCGAGCCGGGTTTCTCGGGCTCCACAAACAAATCTCTTTCGATGTTAGTTCATTTGAATTGCTAGGAAAGTCACATCACACCGGTGGGGGGAATAAAAACGCACACACACACACGCGCGCGCCAGCTCGCCAGGCATAATGGGAAAGAGTTCTGCAAGTCACGGAGGATCATTGGAAGATTGCGCCAAACGCGCAGTCTGAAGGCACAGCGGTCCGGTGCTCCAGTCCAGATTGTTTCTTTTTTGCTTCCTTCGCGGCGACTGCTGCCTGCCGTACCTTCTATCCGGCCGGCGTGTGGTTGGAACACGCACTGTGCGATACACCAGTTGACCAATCGCCTAGTTTGTCTATTTCATTTATGAATAATTTATCTTGTTTGTTTTTCACTGCATTCGCCAGCTTACTAGCGTGTGAGTGTGTTGCGGGGCTTTTTTTCCCCCTCGTGTTTTGCTTTTTATTTGTGGTCATTTTTTTTTGCTTCACCCCGACCGTGGTGGGTCGTTGATACGGAAATACGGATTATGCACGTCACTCGGTGGCCAACGGTTCAGCGTAAAAGCGCCAGAAGTTAGCCGGATGGATACTGGCACCACTAACTGACAAACTGAGTCACCAAATAGAGTGTAACGAAGCACAATCGATCGATGATTGGATTAGAACGGGTGAGCCTTAAAGCCGACCTAGTGTGCGCTAGCGTGGCTAGAGCTTGTTTTATTGTTTTCGGTGTATACTGTCTTTTCAATTGTCTTGCTGCACCAAAACGGCTGAAAATGTATTGAATGATTCCTTTTATAATTCATTCCGGTCAGTATTGACACATTTTGAAACGGTATGAAATGTCCAGCTGGTTGAACAGTGTGAAATCCGTGCAACATCAACACATATTTTAGTTACTTTGTTTGCCAAGAGAGGGCGCCACTCGATCAAAGTTGTAGGGACAAATTTGCACGGTGGTTGCTGGGATGAAAGCTAATAATGTGTTCTGTAATCATAAAATAGCAATAATACAGTCGAAAAAATAACAATTTGTAATTTCAACTGTTAACTGTTCAACTGTGTCTTTTTCCAATATTTTATTTTCAAATTTAGTCAGTTAGGGCTAATAAAAGTATAAGAGCTTGAGATCAATTTGCAACATAACCTCAACTAAGACTTGAACTGACAGGCAATTGACGATTTGTCGAGAAAAAACGAAAAACAGTTTGACCTGTCAAAGCTGCATGTTGCAGTTCTGATTGCCTTCCATGCTGCTTGCTGCGTAACAAGATCGAATGTACATGCCGGTGATCCAATTGTCTGCCTGATGTACGACGGAATTCCATTCCATTTACATAGATATTCTCGTACAATACGTTCCTCCTTGTTCGAGATGAAAACTTCGACCCACTGTCGGATGGATGCGGCAATAACTCTAGCTCTTCCACTTCGTCCAGGCCCCCAATACACCCAACGCAACCACGTTGCGTAACTGACGAAACAATAGGGACCCCAAGCAGGGCTTGCGGCCGGCAGTTCACAGTTGGGGGACGCATTAACGCACTTAGTTTACGGTTTACCTTCGCTCGCTGCTCCGTTCGAAAGAAGTTAAGGAACGCTTGCGATGCCGGCGGTAGGACCATTCACGTCGCTTTCGTACCGAACGCACCCGGTAGTGGAGTATCGGAGCGGGAGTAGGAGCGCGGCCGGTTCTAGCAAACGACTCGATCGACTGGATGCTGTGGTGGTGCTTCACCGACCAAAGACACACCGACACACACACACACACGGTACCACGGGAACAACGGAACCACGGAACCAACCTTGTCACGGAGCAGTAGCTTGATGTCTCGACGATACCCAAACCCGAACTGACCCGCCTGGGTGCAGCCCATGGGCCCACGTACGGGACGAGCAAGTGCCTCGCACACGATTATCGATGCCATCCGTTGCCGCTCGACAACGGGGGCACGACGAATTATCAGCCGGAAAAACGGAACGCCAGCCAGCGAGAAGCGAACGGGAAAAGGGGTTGCAAGTCCGGTTTGGCGAGTGCGGGGTGCTATTGTTTCGGATCTAATAGCTGGCCGGGTTGGGCCTACTGACGACCACGACGAGGACGACGACGACGACTTCGATGATGATGATGGCCAAAGTGGCCGAAGATAATCTAGGACAAAGCCAAAATGATGTCTGTTGCGTCATCGGGTCAAGACGTGGACCCCGGGAACCAGGATGTTGTGAGCTTATCGTACCGTGCTTCCACCGCACCGTGTTCGTATCTGATTCAAATTGCCCGAACCACCACCATCCAGCATCGATCCCTTCCACCGGGAAGGGCCCGTTGGAAAATCGATTGTAATGAGTTTTAAAGTTTCAATAATTAATCGTATTTGCTCGTCGGTCGGTAGACGATTTTCCACCGACGGGGCCAAGGTTTCCGTGCGCCACGAGGTTCCTGCAACGGTCGGGCTTTATCGAATGTTTCGATACCGGGATTGGTGCTCGTTTTGGTGGAGAAATCGGGTTTGAAGGTTGATTTGCTAAATAGCAGTGTCCCTCACTCCCGTCCCATGGGAGCGTTTGTGGCGCATCGGTTTCGTTCAGGTGGAATGCGGTCCACATGGGCTTAATGCTAAATTTATGAAACTCCACGGGGAGCTTCGCAGCGCAGTCGAACGGTGCCGGCGTATAAATAGCAGATTAAAAAGTTTTCCAATTATACATTTTTTTTTCTTCGTATTGTTACATTGTTTCGAACGGAAGCGATAGGTTTGTGGTTAAGTTTCGTTCAGAGTTAGTGCCGATTGGGAATGGTATTTTAGATATGTTTCATCTTGAATGTGGTTGTGAGATGATGACACAAACTACGGCGTCAAACATCTCAATTTACACAATTCTTGGAAACGTTGAAACAGAGTCTAAATAGAGACAAAAAGACTCGTTTCTATATCCCTAAACTTGAATTAGAAAAAAGGTCTGCAAACTATCCTAAGCTATATTTGATAATGCTGTTCCAGTTCCGAAATGCATAGCCCTACCGTTCATCCCAGTTATTCTAGTCCGTAACTTGCTCATACAGAACACAAATTAATAATATTAAAGTTTTTTAGAGCGAGCTTCAATAGATTGCTTGGATCTACTTTTTGCCCGATGTCATCAGGACAATAGTTCAACTATTTAACAGTTGGACAATAATAGAAGAAAAATAAAATATTGTTTAGAAGTAAATCCTTTTTGGATATAAATATCCTTTTCGAATGCTTTGCTTCGATTTCTGTTAAATAGTTCAAAAATATAAATGAACTGAACGAAAACGGAAGGAAATAAGGTAATCATCGCATACAATTATTTCATTTCGTTTACACGCCAATAGATGGCGCCATCAACTTTGAGATGCCCAGCAACACGTTTTAGTTGCTTATGGTTGCTGAGGTATTTGTGTGAATTCGACTTAATAACTTAAAAATAAGATAAATATAGGCCAAATCCGCACGACATGTTCAGCTTGAAATTGGCCAGTAAGAAAGAAGCCGTATTGAACGATCTTCCTGCCCAAATCAGACTGAAGTTGAAATTTAGAGGAGAATAATAGATCAAGCTCTTGGTTAAAGCTTCTTCACCATTTTCTCATCGGCGATAGCGAAAAGCTTGGATTAAAATCGTTAGCATTTAGGTTTTGTATACCAACTTCATTTATTTTTCAAACCCATTTGCATCCTGCCAGGCAATCATGCAGTTTTCAACAAAACATCCATCAAAACCGATACTTTCGTGGACGATAATTCTGGCTCGCGGAATGTTCGTTTCTCCGCTCGTGTAATTTCGCAACATTGACTTCATCTGCACTGCCCACCGGCTCGGGCTTTCGTCCCGACTCGAAAGGGGTTTGGGCCCGACCTCCCTACTCCCTCCCGTCCGCCCACCCGGCACGGGATGGTAAACTTTGGCGCTGCAGTAAAACTGACCTCAATTCGTCAATTTGTCAGCATGGTTTCGTGCCGGCAAAGGCCATCATACCGCCACCACATAGGCCATAATTTGCTCCACCCTCCACCCCGTCGTCGCGTGGTCTCTTTGCCACCGGGGCGGGTGCATGATGCACCAGGCCCAGCCAGCGGTGGCAGCGGTGCCGAAATGCCAACCCCGGCAAGGCGAAAGTTTTCGCTCGCATCTAGATAACCGTGGCCCGTGGTCTTCCACGTGGCCTTTTGGACCGTGGTGGCGTGGATGGCGTGGCGGCTCTGGCCACATTTGCATAACAATTGGAAGAGGGAGTACTGCTCACCCGTGTGCGGGAGACGCTTCCAGAAAGGCAGCCCGCACAAAGGAGTCGTGATCATCTATGGACGTTATTGCGTTATTGTGTGTGTGTGTGTGTGCCTGTGTGCGTCCACTTCCTAGTACGTGTCCTGTAACCGTGCACTTCCGGTTTGAACTGGGCCCGAAGTCAAGTGGCGCCCTCTGCATGTGACGTTCGGAAGTGATCACAAGTGGGGGAAATAATGGGCCCGAGAATGCTTTTGATGACGGTAGCGGAGACTAGCACGCCACGGTCGGTCAAGGACAGTCGGTGGTTCTTGTGGACACCGCAGGGGGTGGTGGAAAGTGCCACCGTGTGAACCGTTCGTGACTTTACTCGGGCTCTAATCTCGGTGGGAGGGACTGACCCCGGGGAGGCTTTTTTCGGTCACGCAATGCGCACCCCCCGGCGACGTACCAAAGGTGCGTTTAGAGTCAACCGCGCGAGGTCAAAGTTGCACAAGCGGTTGTTTACTTCGTCCGCTGGGAGCGATCTCCCTGCGTGTGGGTGACCTTCGAAGCAGTGGTTTGCGAATTACCGGGCGGCTGGGCGCGTGTCTTGCGGAGGGATCAGCGTCAACCCAGCGTGCACGAGCGGACGATAAAGTGCGCGCCCAGCAGAGGATTTCGCGCGTCGAACACTGACGAGTGCGTTGTTTTTTCCCCTTGTACTCGCAAGCATCATGTTGCCACGTACATCGCGCGGTCACAGTTGGAATGGTGGCTTGCCAGCTAATGGCGGCCATAAAAACGGTACAATACGTGTGGGGAAATTAATTGGCATTATTAGCACGCGTAAGTGGACATTTCCCTTTCGCGAGCGCGTGTGTGATTGCGTGGTATTGTTTTTTGTTTTGTTTGTGTGTTACTCAAAGTATAAACCCAGGTAGCGTTTCCTTCCTGCAGGTCGTGTGCTCGACGCCAGTACAACGTTGAAACGAGTCAATTACGGTGCCGGTGGGAGTTGAGAAATTCTACGTACGTACGTACGTACCGGGAGTACGTAATCACGTTTTCCCCATTGGGTGGGATGACGCTGAAACCGTCGACAGCGAATTGTTGTGATTTTTCATGCCATAAATACTGGCCGGTGGACACAGCCGAGCCAAGCTGGCATAATTGGTGGTTCGCGTTGGGTTGGCTGGTTTCAGTTGTAATAGAGCTGTAATTTGGTATCGTCGCAGGATGGCGCGATGTATACAGCTTTAAGTAAGCGATAAGTTTGACGTTAGTTTGTCAACTTCAATCAACGCATCAATGGGAGAGATTCTGACGAGTAATTCATTATAGAATAAAGTCCAGCTTAGTTGTAGGGGCGCGGTAGAGGTCTAATGCGCCGATGGTTTTTGATGGGACAGGAATGGGTGGAGATGGGACATGAACACTCTGGTGGACAATGCCAACCAAGAGTGCCGCTGGAAGGACTGAGGGATGAGGTGGTGGAACAGTAAGGCACAATGGTTGATGGACTGTGCCAACTAGCCAAAGTCCCAACTGGGGAGGGAAAGGAAATTAAAAACATTAACTATAGCCTGAAAACACCTTCGGAGCGTTGGCTAGTGTCATCCAATAGCTACCCGCCAGGGACTTTTGGATGATTTACAAACTAGGTGTATCGGGGATTAACTCCAAACTATAGTTCTGATAAGTCTCAATCCGATTTATTTTTCATACCGCTTATATGCTATAGCGCCGAATTGCGCTAGCGATGCATGACAAAAAGTTCACATTCATGAAAGGGGGGGTCGGCTAATGGATCGTGTTAGATCGTGCTGAAGCAGACCAATACCTACGTTTAAGATGGCGTATGCGTTACGTGGTTCTGGTACTGGGCAAGAACCTTTGATAGCCTACATTTAGGGGCATCCTAAAACGTAATGCAAAACCATCATTAGTTCATGGCATTGGTTATTGTTTTCAATTTTTTCAAGTCTCCCAATAAGTATCCGATTGAGTAGGAGTGAATTAGCTCTTTAAAATTATGATATCATTTTATTCCCAATGGAGATTTCTTGGTGTAATGGAGATGGCTTAGTGTAAGTATGTGCTACTTTAATATATTTTAAATTATTCTCCCGATGCTAGCATTGATAGAAGCAACACATAAACGATTTTATTTTGATCAAATAATATATACTTCAACGGTCATACTATTCCTAACGTGCTGTTTTAAATTATTTTTAACTCCAATTTCCTCCGTTCCTTCGAACACTACACCAACGAAGAAGCAGGACATAAACTCAACCGATTAATTTCACTCAAACTGCTCGCACTTCATCCACATGATCCGAGCCAACAGAGCCGTAGATCTTCCCATTTTCCCACGAAATTAAAGCTCACTGACAGTTTAATTAGCTGCTTAAAATGCGAATTAAATCAACAGCGGAGGACTATTAATTACATCAATGCTCCACGCCGCAGGGCGTCGCTCGCCACAGCGCTGGCCACCGCAATGCCGAAAAGGGAAAACCACCAAACTATGGTTTCGCGAACAACAAGTGTTAACTTCCAGCCCACCCAAACCTGGCACCACCACCAAGAGGGAGACACCTACCTACGCGCTTTTGATTCACCCATGCTCTCATAAGTGTGTGATTGTGTGTGTGTGAGAGAGAGAGAGATAGCGCGAATGAATTCCCCCGCGAGAGCTGACTTACACAGCTTGTTGCGTGTGTAAGGGCTCGTAAAATGTTGGCAGCTATGGCGCGAGCGGGGCTGACGGTAGATGACACACAGTGTAATTTATACTTTAATATAATTAAAAGCATAATTATGCAAATAAATAATGTCTGAGCGCAACGCGCGTTGGAGGGAGGGCTGTGACAAACGGAGGATCTGGTGCATTTCAATGTAGATAGTGTGTGAGAGAGGCGATGAGCGAATGGGAGCAACACGGATAATTAAATATATGAAAGGTCGTTGGCAAGCGTTGTGTAACACGGTCGATAGTAAGTGGTGCTATTGATTGTACAGGAGCAAAAAAAACTATTCATGTGGGTTTTTGTTTCGGTTTTTGTTTCGGTTTCGCTCCACGGGTCATCTCCCTCAAATGGACCGTACTTTACCATTTAGAGCGTTATTAGGGTTTAGCCGGATTTAGTTCTTTCGTTCGTGTGCATCCTTGCGGTGACACTTACCGGGTCGATGCAAACGAGCCTGTCAGCCTGTTCGATGGGTACAGGGAGGCAGCGCACTAATTGAATTATTCGCCACGGTTTGGAAACAATCTTGCCACAGCACCCCGTTCCCGTGAGTGATGAGTTCATTCTGCACTGCCTGCATTGATTCATTTCGGGCGGTGTGTGTGTGTGTGTGTATTAAAAGCGCTGGCCTGCTTTGTAAGCCCTCAAACCACCACGCCCCGGGGGGTTGGAGCGGCTGCGTTGAACCATAAATTATGCAGGACGCTGTTTAGGAGTTCATTAATTTCGCATTAGCTTGCGGAAGGGAGCTCGAGGAGATCGGGTTTTGTGACCGTTTAAGGTGGGCGAAGGTTTTATTTGCAGCTGCAGGCCAATGCGAACGACACATAGCGAGGTGCTGTACTGTATTTTTTATTCATTCTAATAAATTATGATCAAAATTGATTGATAACGTGGTGTAGAGAAATTTCAAAGAGTAACGATATTTGTCAACTGCACATATTTGAAAGTACCTATTTTAATATTTGATTTCCGCAAATTATAGTGGTATTAAAGATATGAAATCTAGCTATTTCTATTAGGTTGGCGCATGCAAAAAATACATGTACATTGTAAATTTAAATGGCGCCAAAGCGAACACTTTACAAGGTGCGCAATTTTCTCCATATTTGCCTAGTTTTAATAAAGCTTGCTGCGTGGGATGATTTTATTCTCATTATAGAGTCCACTTTATTTACTTTAACTGTGGCATTCTCACTACACACTTTCTTATGTTTATATAACAAATACAACTTTATTTGTTGCAACAGCCATTAGGCCTTGTACGTTTGTAGCACAACCTTGCCTACATTCAGGCGCGTTGAATTATAGACACGCATATTTGACGTAACAATTTCTCGTACTTCAACGAACACTGAACGGCCCGCGAAAGATAAAATGGTAAACAGTTCCTCAGGTTCATTAATTAGATAAGCCGATAGCAGCCCATGGACACATGGTTTGGAATCTCTGGAACAAAAAATCCCTTCCACGGGGTGTCCTTCAGCACCTGATTATGCGCGGCGCTCCTCGTAGCACCCGGCAGGTTCTTACTGGTAGTGGAATTCGCCTACTTTCTCCAGGTGCGAATGGTGTTCGTTGGATCAACCCACGTAGAACACACACACAAACTCACTTTTTTACACACCCGCTGCAATGGTCCTCCTTGCGCCGAGTGTGTGTACCACTCGGAATATTCAGAGACCGAGGCAGCCGGGACCGGAAATGGGGCGACATTAATGGTATCCCGCGTCCCGGGACGCCGTGGGACGAAAATTGCCGACCTGACCCAGAAATCGCAGGCGAGGCGCACCGGCGCATCGGTGCGTTGCCACGTAGGCTGGAGAGTGGTGTGTGTGTGTGTGTGTGTGGAGTTGTAATTTTCATAAAATCCACACCATCGCCGGCCTGTAATGGCATTACTCCGCCTGCACTATTGACCTTTGGGGGGACCGGGAACGGTTCGTGTCAAATTTCCGTGCGCTTGAAAAATTGATTTTTAGCACGCGCAACCTGTGCCGTTGCTGGGCTGCGGCTGCCTTGTGGGTGCGAAACTTTCTCCACGCCCGTGAGGAATGCGCGACGTGTGGATGGGGATAAATTGTTGTCATGGCCAACTGGGATGGATAATCTGGTATATTAGTATAACTTTTTTATTCTATTTTTTGTACAGAAATATCGTTTGTATAGAAAATAATTAACCGAAATCCAAAATTTAGTGTTTTGTAGTTGTGCAATTAAATATACTCCATTAAAAGATACTGAGAATTTATGTTATTCAGTTAAGGATTAGTTCTAGCATACATTTTACTATAGAAGGGCTTTTCAAAACTCATTCCATGCTTCAAGTGTCAGGAGCAGCCCAACACGGGCCAAAACGAGTCCGTCCCAAAAATTCCGCTTTCTACAATAATCCTCTCAAGGCAAAATTTGCATGACCATTTTAACTCCCGCGACTCGCCTCCATATGGAGCACGGCAAACTATTCCACCCCGCCCATGTTCCTGGGCAAAAATCCGATTATTATTTTCCATTTTTCCTCCACCCGGGCACCCGGACCGTGGACAAAGTTGTGCTACTGACAGTAGTAATTATCGTGGATAATTGGCACAGAATGGATGTCCGTCTGACCGTTCGGAGCAGGCAGGGAAAATGCGTGCGTTCGTCCGTTTCTGTACGGCCGAACGGCACCGGCGAACGGGACTGAGAGCAATTTGTGATTTGACTTTCGGTGGCAGAAAGGTGCCGGGCAGGGCGGCTCTGGGCTTTCGGGGAACGGTCGCACTGTATGCAATAGTTTTGATGACTTTCAGCCACACCACTTCTGAGCCGGAAATGCGAAGGGGCTATTTTGATACTCACGTCGAGTGCGTTTTCACTTCTGTGACGACGACCGGTCACGATTCACACGAGCCGGCCCCATTCGGAATATGGAACAGGTACCGCCGGAACCCGGGTGCTGAACGTGTTGCAATCGTTGCTCGTGGATGCAATCACAGTGGCTTTTGCGTTTTAACTTCCAGCAGGAGCAGGAGCATCGTGCGAGTGTGCGAGTGATAGATCCGGTAATGCCGAGGATTTAGGGCAACACAAGCTACCCGAAGCGAACGTGGGCTTCTGGTGCGCATATACAGCGCGGCTCTTACGACCCAGTGCCCGTGGACATCATTATTTGATTTACGGCTAACACTTTATCGAATATCCAATCGGTTTAGCGCCGAGTGTGCCGTGGACAAGGGCCCCGTAATCGTCTCCCGATGGAGCTTGAAAGCGTGACTTGCGCACCTGCATGCGTACGCTTGCAATCACTGCACGGTCCGGTTGCACAAGCCGGAAGTGCTTGTACCATCTGCTCTCGATCACTCACGCCGTGCCGTGGGCGTTTCAGCAGGATCATCGCCATCGGATTCCGGAGAAGGCGTGTTAAATCCAGCCTTCTCACGGAACCAAGGTGGAGGAGATTATTAAACGAGCTTCACTTCGGATCGCGCCGAACGGGCCCAGAACAGGCCCCGTACGACTTGCGACGGACCGAACACGGACAGGACAGCCCAGCGACGTTCTCGGTGCTTCGTGCTGCGATATAATGATGATTAATTACGCGCTTGCGGTGGATTAGGCGCAACGCAACCATTCGCAGTGCGACTAAGGCCACGGTGCGATCGGCGCGATTATACATTATGCGAATTTGGATCACGCAAATGGATTGGTTTCCGACACATCCTGGCACCAGGCGTGGTTGAGCAATAAGGATAATCACGATTAAGCGCTGCCCGTGTGCCACGCGCTGATTGGATGTCGCCGAAGGGTGATACGAAATGTAAGATGAAGTACACTCGAGCATATTCTCAGATTAGAAACTTTAATATTGCGTTTCTTACGCAAATAGCGTTTGGGACAGTGTTGAAAGAGGATAACATTAATTGAACGTTCGGTTGAGCAGATTGCATACTATTAGGCGCAAATTCGTTTTGTCAGCCCTAATGTATACAACCTGCACAACAACGGCATGCAACACGCTTCATGCATGTTTTTCCTTTCGCAGCTTTAACGAACAGGACGGGTTGTTACATGCTAGTAGTATGTAACCGATGTTACACTTTTTATATATTGGAGATTCGAAACATTTAAACAAATATAAAAATAAGACTGTTCTTCTTACGCTGTTTGGAGTGGTGTGTTGTTTGTGTGGTTATATTTACTTGTGCGAAGTGCTGGCTGCTGTTGTTGTCTGTTGTGTTGCTGTTACGCTTTGTTGTGTTTTTTTTACGGACGCATTTCCTACTCACCGTAGTCTGTTTCGTACTGTCCCTGGTATAAATGTATTATCACTATGTTTATCCATAGTTACAGAATATTAGGGATATTATTAGCTAATATTGGACTGTCCAAACTGGAAAGGTCAACGATTATGCAAACAAACGCTAATCTACGGATTAAGTATAGTATTTGAAATGGATTTCTTTTACAACTGGCATTCGATCCACTAACACCGGCAGCGAGAGCTTCGCTTACTCCGCTTCACTTATCTTTTACTTGCTCTAAAGGTTAACGTCAAGCACTAAAGATAATCGTAGCTTCTGGTACATGCTGAGTTTGTCTTTTAAATTGAGCTGATTGTTGTTTTGAGTTAAATTCGAATGGATAAAAACTGCTAGGAATGGTCAACCAGCGCAAGACAATCTAACAAGTACTGGGGCGTATTCTAACTACAAGAGAGAGATGTCGAACAAAGGCGCATGAAATAGAAACAATCTTATCATGTTGAGCTGGTTTTAATTAAAAGTCCACTATAGAAGGATAAAATTGAATGTAACAAAGATAACAATAAACAAGATAAGAACATGGATTCAAAACGTGACAGCTGAACAATTGAAAGCCAACGAACCATTACTGCATGGGAAGGATATAAAAAAGTACACGTCGTATAAGTATGAAATCAAACGCAACGAGCATAAAACACTCGTCAGAACTTTCGACAAAAACGACTGATTTTGGAACTATAACACTGGAAGCGAACGAGAAAAATGCAATATCAATATGAACAATAACGTGAAATGAATGCATCACGCATGAATACACAAAATACTCGGGGAAAGAAAGAAACAGAAAAACAAACACACACACGTTAAAACGTAAAAAACACAAACTAGCATATTTACCCATCCGCTGCAAGTGTTACTTATCGAAATAGAGAGTGAGAGAGTAGTCGTACTTTACGTCCCCCTCCCATTTCCCTCCCTTACAGCACCCTTTCTTCCCCGGGAGTGGGGGTCTTGAGTTGACAGTTCGACTGACAGAGACGGGCAGATGACGTGCCGTCTCGCTGTTCTCTTCCGTGCTGTTGCAAAGGTGGGAAGAACCGATCTACGTAGCGGTTGTCTTGAGGCGCGGTATGATTATTCTTGTGCGTGGGCGAATGACTTAAAAGTATGTTGGTTTTTTTAGGTGAAGATACGGTCACTCTTTTGTGAAAAAAAATCTACTCTACTTCTTTTCGATTGCGATAATGTTTATGTTTGTGTTTTTTTTTGTATAGTCGACTTTGTTCCAAAAGAGGAATAAGCAACTGACTATCATCTTCATCGTTCTCACAGTTCTATTCAGAGTGTGTTATCGTTTCATCGTTTCACATCAAACCTGGCGGTTCCTGACCATTAGTTTCATCTCATCTTTGCTTCTACAGTTCCGCGTTACGCACACACTTTTCGTAAATGTTCATCGTGTCCTAACGATTCGCTAGTAACAGTGTTTGAATGAGCTACCTCTTACAGTACTTCTGGTTGTGAACGTATTTTTTTTTTCGCGCTTTGGTATAAAAAATCAACATCGGCTTGAGTAATTGCGTAGGCCTTTCAATGTTAAAACACCAGAAATGCACACTTCAATTGAGTAAGATCAACAACAACGTGTCGGAGAGCGTTCGATATTTGCATTCGCTTGCGGCGGCGCCAGAACCGTGGCTCCTGGATTGATTGGCTTTGGAGTTGGCGGTTCGGCAGCCCTGGAGGAACTGATCATCTAAGATGCACGCTACGGGAGGTTGGCGGTAGTCTGCTGAGTCGAGGAGAGAAGGTGGGGAATACGGCGCTGGCCCACTCCACCGAGGCGATGTTTTTGATGGGCTCGACGTGCCGAGCGAGTGTGTCACGTGGGAATGGTCACGGTTCTGCTTCACGATTGCGATGGCGTTGGTGGTGGTGGTGGTGGTGGTGGTGGAACGGACACTTGAGACACCGGAATGCAACTCTCGATCCCCGCCTGCTGGCCCCGACTCGACGGGAGAGAATGGAGGATCGTTACCGGGGTTCGACTAGTGACACGATCGGAGAGACTCGCATGAGGGTTGCTTTCTAAAAGGACTTGCCTAAAAGTCCTGCGTAGGTGGTGGGAGATGGCCAAAGACTGATGGACGAACGAAGGGTCTTTTTGGGGGAGTTGCAGGTACGACGGAATGAACTCTCATAACAGCTGTTGGTGGGGACAAAACCTTCATGCGATTCGTTTCTACGTGGACATGATTAGGGCATACTGAACGAGGTGTACATATTGACCCTTAAATGTGCAGGTATTTATGGCTATTATTATTTTACGTTACGTTTCTTTTATCATAGAATTTAAAGTAAATTTAAAGAAAATTAGTGAAAATCGAAGAATAACAATGTTCAGTTATTGTATTTCTCAACAGATGGCGCCACATACTTGATGGTGTTATTTACGATGTTTTAATAGTACTTATGATAACAATTGTGAGATAATATTGTAAATTTTACTACATAAGAAGGTGGTTCTAGATATATTTCATCAAATCCCAGCCTAAGTAATAGTTGAAGTAATGCGATATTTCTTTAAATTTCAATACAAGTAGTTGCTCTGTCATACAAAAAAAAGAACCTGCACAGTTAAGGGTTGCAATGGGTTCTGCTCTAGTCAATCTGGGAGGGTTTTATCCTTTCCGACGGACTGCGGACGGTCTCCGGTAGAAATCGGACCAGATTAAAGGAAGCAGCTGTTCGAACGCAGCGGCTACCGTAGTGCTTGTATATTGCATGAGCAACCCTGTCGTGAACCGTCCATTACCATGCTCACCGGGACTGGGGGAGGGTTTCGTTGTTTGACCAGGAAGAGGTCACAAGCACACCGAGACGACGACGACGACGCTGACGACGATCGTTATGTAGTGCGTGGGTAAATAATCATTAAATTTAATGACTGCTACCCAGCCCGGGTGGGGTGACGCTGACGCGGCCAGCGCTCTTTTAGACCCTCCCCCTTCGTCCCCTCCCGCGGGGTGACCTCTGACCTCTTCCCATAATCGATCCAGCCCAATGGATCGGGCAATGCAATGTACAATCACTGCGCTAGCTGCACGCTTGCTGTCTGAAGCGGGTTTCTTTTCCCCGATTACCACGAGCTGCAGTTCCCGTCGCCTCGCCAGCGCGTTTCGCCTATACCAGGACACCAGCCGGAGCAATCCGCACCCGGTGCCGGGTTAAATCCGGCCACAATACAAACCGGAAACCCCCTCCGTTAAGGCGGCACAGGAGCGAAACGCGCAGGGCGAAACCGATTTCTACGCCGTAGACCGTCGTGTGCAAGTCGCGAAAATCGTTCGCCGTTCCCGTGCGCGCGCTCGGACTGTGTTGCGCGTGTGGGTGGTGATTTTTTTTGACCGCCGCTTCGCGCCAGGACGATGACGAGTGGCGACGACGACGCCGCCGGTGGCGGTGGTAGTGGTGGTGGTGGTGGTGGTGGTAGTGGTGTTATTGGTGGCAACTACGACGCCGATGACTTGGAGGGCTTGATGTGACTATCGTTTTTTTTTCTGTGGTCCGCTCCTTTTCCCTCTTGGCTCTCTTGCTGGTCTCGGGGTGGGGGTGGGAACGTTACCAACCGAGTTCCACCGAATTCGGTACATTACTCGCTCATGCGTGTGTGTGTGTAGATGTTGTTGTCGTTGGAAGGTGTAGATGTGTTAGTGTATAGTGGTGTGTTTATGTACTGTATCTTTACTATGTATGGTAGGGGAATAGGGGCAGTTGAGAGCGGTGGGGTTTCGGAACGGTTCAAAGGTTTACTCTAGAAACTCTACCGTACCTTTGGGACGCCGTAAGGGCCTACCATATACTGCGTTCAGGTAGCTTACTTTCATTAATAAATTTACTTTCTTTTCCGCTTACTAAAGCTTACTTATCTGATATCCGGCCCGACGGGTTATTCAGGGATAGCAAAGTAGGGGTTCAACTATGTCTTCGAATTTGGATTGAAATAATCATTGCTAAAGTTTCTACCAGCACATAACCTCACTTCGATTTCGAGTGACCAATTTAAAGCGTAAACCATCTCAGAAGTAGCTGCTTGTATTAGGGAACGCGACTTTACTATCAAATGTGAAGCCTAGAGCACGTTTCTTATGATTCCGTTACTAGGGAGTGTTACTAGGTATGACACAAACGAGGAGTAATTAACGAAAAATTATCAAACAAACATCTCAACCCAATGACGTCTCCGATCGGGGCATCGTTTGGAACGAAATATGTTTTGCGTGCTGGCAAATGGGCAACAGAAAACTTAATCGGTACTACACCTACGCCATGGAACGCACGCATCTCGAATTTGTACGTCTATTATTACAGCATGTTTTCAACTTCTATGTATACTTTACATACAGCTAGGTGATAAATCGCTTATACAAAGGTAGCACGCTTATACAATAATCCTACTTAATTTTCTTTATTTATGTTTTGTTATTGGTGTTGTTTTGATCGATGGTTTGCTTGCTTTCCTCCGAGATCGAGAAACTGACAGTGAACAGTGATCGAAGTGTGCACGGAGTTTGTGTGGATGTAGTGGTGTCGGTGTGGGTAGAGTTGCGTCTATGTTTACGTAAGGAACAAAACGACTGTGATCGTCACACGGAGGCATCAAAGCAACTTTAGATACTGATTCCGTGTGTGTTGGAAGAAAAATGTTTTGATATTGGAGGTTATGTAATACTTTAAAAGAAAATTTTAACGGCGCATGCGAATCGGTTTTGGAATGATGAATAAGTAAAAGTATGGGAAAAGGTGTTAACAATTTTACTGGATTCAGGATGATCCAATCGTTTTAATTTGTAACAGATGTGGGTTTTTAAAATGGAATCGGATCTTATACTCATCGAGAGCATTGAATACGGCAATTTACTTAGTACTACTGGCTTTAATATGGCTTGTGAGCGAAAAACTTTCAAACAATTTACTGTACCATGCGAATTCGTCGTAAAAAGAACATCAAACGGACAACAAAATGGACTGACTGCACCATCGACAACGGTTATCGGGAACTAGCGGCAAACTCAACCAATGGCACATGCAAGTTTTCGCAACCGATAGAAGTAGTGCGGATAATTATTTAACGAATTTTGGCGAAGCGACTTTGAATGCCATAACTTTCTGCGATTTTTCCCCCAAATCCGGCCGTGCTATCGGCGCGCCCATAAACTGCACCATTTGCAATGCGGTTTCATTTGCTAACGATTTCAAAAACACGTCACCAAATTTACATTTCCTTCCTAGCGTTGCCACCACCTACATTGGCCGGCCGCACATACGAAATGCTGAAAATTTCCATTTCCATTGTGTGTGGCTTCTCCGCCAGCGTACGGAACGCGAGCGCTGCGGCGAAACCGAAGGGCGAAAGAATTAGTTCGGTCTTGTTCGGACGCGACGATGGCGCCCGAAGCGGGTTGGGAAACGGTGTGCCGGTGGTGGCCGGAATGTTTTCGCAAAAGTGGGTCGTTTTCTAATGGCCGTTTCCGATTCGGCGGTAAGACGCGGCCCGCGCGTCTAGTTCGTTTGTGTTGGCGTTCGGTCTTGGCTCGGCGAAGACGATGCTCGAATAATGAACTTGTTATCGTGCGCAGGAAATGCTCGCTCCTCTCGGGAGCCTTTTTTGTGTGCATTTTTCGTGCTTTCTGGCTTTATAGTTTCTATTTCCAGCTGCGCAGCCAAACTGCGTGTGTTCGTGCCAACATTTTTGCCTAACTACTTGTTTGTTTTGCCCGACCGCCTGTTGGCCGCGTTGGGGTGACGGGGACCGCTGACGGCCGATTGTTTATTTCCTAACAAATGAATTCAAATGAATTTTGCATAATTTTGAATAGTAATTTGGTGCACTCGAATGGCCGAGGGGGAGAGAGAGAGAGAGAGGGGGGAGAGTGATTATAATCACCTACGGCACTAAAAGGCAGCACGAGACGGAAACGGCGACAGGATTTGGAACTGGTTCAGTTTTAATTATGTTGCCGAACGTTAAACATTGTGCGTCAAATGTTGTGCCTTATTATGGGTGCTTACAGGAAGTGTTAATTTAGTCCTGGGTTGACTGGAGTTATACAATAAAAATGCTAATCGTTGATCAAATGGAGACGCCCGGTGGACTCTACCATTTAATTGGTGGAGACGCCTGGTGGATTACTACGATTTAGTACGATACCTTACGATTTAGTAGATGGAGACGCCTTGTACGTTGTAGAAATCAGAGCAAATGCGTCACAAAACTTTGGTTACTAGTCTGAATATATTGATTAAAAAAATAAAATGGATGCGTCGCTTCATAAAGGGCGTTAAAGGCTCCAACATCAGGAGTAAACTATAATTGAAAACAGGTCTTAAGCACTGCTCCACACGGATTACATATTTCGAAAACAAACAAGCCGTATCAAGAACCCAAACCCGTCGGCTGACAACGACACTCCTTATACGGTTACGTAGCATCTCTCTTTGGGGACACATTCAATTGGCCATGGCCGTAGGTATCACGTTCACAGCACCATCGCACGGCAAGCGAATCGTGTGTGTGTGTGTGTGTGTAGATGGGTACACAATCAGATCACTTTCCACCGAAGGGCACCCAAGGGATGCAGCATGGAGGGCTCGTTCTGTTGGTCCGATGTGCTCCGGTCGCATTAGTGTCGATAATTGACTCTGCATGTCACATCGACGTCAACCCCAAGGGAGCAACGAGCAAAGCAGTGGCAATTATGGTAAAAAAAAACAACAACACAGATTGCAAATCAAAACCGCTCGCTCCCTTTGGGAAGGTATAGAGTAAGGTGGAGTTCGCTGGGGCAGTGACGAGTGTGGTTTTTGGGGGGTGTTCATTTTTGTCTCGGCAAGGACAAGATTAAATTCCAATTGTAATTAACTCAGTTCATTATAAATAGACACGTTAATTACGGTATCATCTCGCACCGTTCCCAACGGTACTTTTGTAGCATATTCTTTAAGGTGTTTTGGGGAGAAAATAATTAAAAAAAAAAAAACACTCGGTATGGGAAACCTCACGCAGGCGAAACATTGCAACAAAGAACCATACTTGAGAAACTATCTGCTTCGATCGCACACACCAAACTTACTCCAGCATGCTAATGATTGAAAGTTGGGAACAGGAAAAAAAAAGTCTGCTTCAACTGCCTCACGATCGTAGTATAACTGGAAATGATGCGACTTTTCTTTTCTGTGTTTAATTTTTGCATTCCCCCATTCAAAGGGATCGCTGGAGAAGCAAAACGACTGCCTGTCACATGAAGCGACAGTTTGTGGAAAGTTTTATTTTTGCATGTCCTGCTGCCAACCGCTGTTCCGTTTGCCGGGTTGTCACTTTCGGTTCGGATCCTCACACACGCACACAAAAAGCAATGCACGTTTTCTTGCCTTGTTTTGCAGCATCAAAGTCAAAGTTTGGTTCGGGAGTAATTATACTTTAAAATCAAATTCAACACACCGATTAGGCGAGCTTTAAAAGACCATTTCCGCTATGTTTAAGAATGCTCACACAGCTGTTTTGGTTTTAAAAGCGTGGGCGTTCGTATTACATGCCGTGAAAATGTTCCTCGTACCGTTGCCGAGCAGCAAGGGTGGCATGTTTGCAATAAGCTCCAGCATCAGCATATGGCGCTGCGAGAACTGCGGTAAACCGTTGTTGGCGAGCGAGCCTCACCGGCCAGGGATGGAAGGTTGGAAAAAGTGGAGCTCAACGTGAAGAAGGAACTGTTTGTTTGACTTCCAGGCTCAAGCAGGCAGTGATGGCGGACGGCGGTCCGGCGACCGCGTGTGCACTCGGCCCGCATGGAATATTTTCATTTCGAACTCAGACGGTGATAATCAACGGCGGAAGTGGTTGTCTGTTTTTGCTGTTCGAGTGGATTTGGCTCTTTTTTTCCGCGGGCTTCTGCTTCCTCGCGTTTCGGGGCGTTTTTATTTATTCTCGGCCGCGGCCGCGGCTCGTTCGATTGCATTAACCCCGGGCTTTTATTCTATTTGGCTGCGTACCGTCGGGGGTTGTCTCGTTGGATTATTGGAGAACACTGCGCACCGAGCGACCGCATTTGCATAGCGATCGGAAACAGTGGTGCACGTGAATATTTCATATCAGGTGGCGAATGTGGTGAAAGTGTTGTTTCTGATTTTGTTTCGGGAACGGGGCAGGGTTTGGCCGGGTGGTTGCGGTGTGCGATGGACGTTTTGTTACATTTTTGCTGCGTTTCTGTGCCGTTTGTTTCATGTACATGAAGCCCAGCTGATCTTGCGTTGTGGCTTTAAGATTGAAGGTAGTTAAACTGTTTCACCCACACTAAGGAAACGCTGTTCTTTTAGGGGGAGAAGGTTTAACGGGGAAATTGAAAAAAAATACAATAATATTTCGCTCGTGCCGAAACGTGCTAGTGTACATTTTCATATTTACAGAACCATTTAGAGATGTTTTAAATTTAAATTTACCCTTTTTAATTCATGGTTTAACTTCTCGTACTCCAGACAAGTTTCCAAACACCAATTACTCCTGTACGAGACTGTCGCAACACGGAAACAACATTACCAGAGGCGTCAACTTACCACACGATGCCAGTTTTGGCGCTTTTACTACTCTTTTCTTGCTAACCACGTCCACGGTGTCTCGCTCCATTTGAAGTTGGGAACAGGTTTTGACACTCCCGGGCAATGGGGGATAATCGACAAGATAATGCACAACATTTGGCTGGGAAAATAACAAGACCCATTCGGCCCGGCGAAGCATGTAACACGGGAGCATTACTTACGCTGTCTTAGGATGGCAATAGGTGAGCTGTTTCCCTCGGTACATCCATGCGTGGGGGGCACGGAAGGGAAACGCATTTCGCTTGTGACTATACTCGTTATTTAAATAGCATAGATTATTTAGTGTTTTTTTAGAGTTTTTTTTCCATTGAAAGTGCGCTGCACCTAATACATTTGAAGGAGCGAGAGAGAAAGAGCTAGATACACGATGCAGGTGTGTTTTTGTGTAAAGGTGCCAAGAGACATTGAGCAGGGAGGACGTTTGCGTAAAGTTTGTATTGTACAAATTGTCCAGCAGAGATGGTAGCCGCTTGCTGTTGTGTGAGACGTAGTACACACGGGCAACATGTCACCTAAAAGCTATACAGAGCTGACAGCTAGACAGAGAGCAGAGTGGCAGATAGAGACAGAGCAAGAGAGAAAGAGAAAGAGAGAGAGAGAGCGATAGAGAAAGAAAGTGATAGTGGCTAGCAAGAAATAAGTAGACTTACACATAGGACAAACAACGATGGTACAAACCCTACGAACGTAGCGCTCAGCAGGCAATAAAAGTGAGCTAAGCTGTGCCCAGAATAGAGATAGTGGGAGATAGTACGATGGGAATAAAAAAATGGAGCACATCAAGAGAACATATGATAAGGTTGCTCGCAAAAAAACAATCCAGCGGAGAATGTTAATTACATACGAGTCCATTAAAGACGGGGCTAATGTTCGGACATCCGTCTCATGAGCCCTTAACTTGGTCACAGAGCGAGATTCCTTTGAGTCTTGTGTATAATTAGTGTAAACAACACAAAACTTCTCAGTGGGTAGTTAACTTCGCCATGTATAATCCTCCATAACGGGCACGTTCAAACAGCCTTGTTTCAGGCTCAACGCCCCCTATTGAGCAGGACTAAAGTGCACAACAACCAGCGATAACGCGATCAGCATCCATTCGCTGTGTGCCCTCAATCTTAACTACCAGCGACGGGCGAGGCCGCATTTGAGCGCCGCAAGACAAATAAACCTTGCGGAAACGGAAGCGGAAAATTAAAAAGTGTCCTTTCTATTCTGCGATTTGATGTGCCCACGGTGTACCGCGTCAAGTGCTGCTGGCGGAGTGCGGAACCTTTTAGGCACTTTCGCCTGCACGGGTTGAAGTGTGTGTCGATTGTTTGAGTGTGTGTGAGTGTGTGTGGCTGAGAGTGTGCAAGTCGAAATGAGGTTTCCACGTTCGGGCACCTCCGCAGGTGCTAATGGAGCGACCGGAAAAGGCGCTTTTCGCATCCGCTTAACCCGGGACGTCAGGGCGACAGCAAAAACAAAAAAAAAAGGAAGTAAATTAAGAACACAGGAAGTTTCTTCAACACAGCTCGGGCAAGCACATTGTACAGATTTTCTTTGTTATCCTATTGGTGCAATAGCGTCGCGAAAGAGAGTAGGCGCATGGCCTGCTAAGTGGTGGTGAGGATGGTGCAGTCAGAGCGAAACAGTACACTAGTGGTAGGGGCGCTTCGTTACGCCCGGTGCAGACGATAGAGGCAGCTTAAGAAGAGGGGTTGATTTTGTGTAAAGAAAAAGCCTACTGCAGTGATTGTGCGTTAGTTCAAACTCATTTGGAACAGTATTTTTAAACTAAAGTTTGTTTCAAAACATCAAACGGTGTTAGTAGAAGAAATAGTATCACACTACAACAAGAGAAATAATGAATAAATGATACAAAAAAAAAACAATATTCACTGCCTTGATGTGGAGGTGTGTGTTAGTTGTTCGAATCTATTCTAATAAAACGAAAATCTACATCAAGCGTGTCGGATCTTTCGTTTCGCACGACTCCGAGAAACTGCTCATGTGGTTGTTGTCACGATACGCTTACTTCTGAGAGGTTTATAGTTGATGCAACAAAAAAACGGTTATGCTGTTATGCTCTCGGTTACGGTGCGCTACGTTTCCCACTACGGCTAAGATAACAAGGTTTCCCATACACTAGATAACGTACTCTACTACTCTGCTAGCTATGGGCCAAGATATGGGTCAAAGATCTCCTAGCTCAGATGCATTTTTACTGCCGGTTCATGTGTGTGTGTGTTGGAGAGAGTGTGTGGGATGTCTGTGTGACGTGTTTATGTGGCAATAGATCAAAGATGAGACAGAATCGAAAATCGGCTACAGCTAGTTTCAAAAAAATCGGACGCTTTGGACGGATCGGATGGATGGCAGGGAGCTCAAAGGAGGTGGGAGGTAGTGAGTTGTTTATCAGAATTACATTTTCTATGATATAGTTTGGCTGAAATTGAGAAGCACAAAAAAACCGAAAGGAAAAGGAGAAGAGATGCGAGAAGAAGAAAATTAATATTAAGGAACCGTTCTTCCGTTTGTGTGATCGACTAGTGGAACTATGTGTTGAGCGTGTGCATGTTTTAGTGTGCCTGTGTGTGTATGTGTGCGGGGACAATAAAACCGAAATGTCATTTTCTGTCTCTGTGGGTGTGAATTTCGCCTGTGCGACGCGATGAAACAGCAGGTTTGGGAGTGGATGGATTGACGATGCGACATGAAATGACGGATGGATGTGAGCGCAATGTAAACAGCACAGCGGGTCCCATTCGCGTTTCGCTGAGTAGTTTTGTTTTAAATACTCAAAATCGTCTCATATTGGACAAAAAAAAAAGACAAACGAGCTGGCGATGCTTCCTTCAACTTTCAAACCTCATATTACCGAAAAAAAAACTCCGCAAGCCCCGTTTAATGGGATCGTTACGTCCCAACATTACCACGCCAAGTGAATCGATATTTTTCATTAAGTCTGATGGGTTCGTCTCCATCATCGGGAGAGCGCGGGGCAGAAAAAATACGACCCTCACTAAACACATCATCTAGCGCGAGAGCGTGTTTGAATATTTACGTGATTTTTATTTGGCCTACCCAAGCGGGTCGGTATTTTCACGCTTTTTCGCACACGAACGTCGATTAATGCCCGATGGCTTATCGGTGGGCGCGCGCGCGCGCCGTATGCTTTGGGGAGAAGGTGGGCAAAAATTATGACCACCGCTGCTGGGGACTATCCTCACGAACGCATAGAGAAAAGTGAAAAACACAGAACAGAACGAAAGAAAAAAGGAAGCTTCACTCCACTCACCGGCGTCCTCCCGCTAAGGGGGTCGTTTTCTGGTCAATGGTTAATGATTTTTCGAGAGCTTTCCAACCTCCGCAACATTCTCGGGGCCTTTCGATTAACGCGGGGTAGGGCTTTTATGCGTTGGAATATATTGATTATTTTTTACGCTGCGGCTTACTCGCTTCGCAAGTGTTTCGTCGGGCTCGAAAGGTAAACGTAAATACACAGTGCCCTTGGTTTTGCTTTTCAACCGCTATTACTGCGTGCGCGAATCAACATTGCCTCCATCGGGTGGGCTGTATGCGTGTGTGTGTGTGAGTGAATACGAATGAAAAATGTAATGGAAATGAGCCTTCGTCCGGGAGGGCAAACATACGCAGACAAGTACTGACCGGTGGGTGACGCTAAGCGGAGTGCCAAGCGGATGATCACGTGAACGCTGATGTCGCCAATTGGGTCTCTCGTTAGGTTAATTAATTTTTGTGCGATTGTTATGCTTTCAGTGACTGGATTAGGTTTTAAAATAACGCGAGAATTAATAGTTCTTTAAGTAGTACACGATGCAGATTTTTTCTCTCCATTTAATAGCCTTTAAGATCTCAAGTGAAACCAGAATAGCTTCTTGAGTAGAGTAAATTTGAACGGTATTAATTTAAACGATAAGCAAAACATCAAGCCAATTGTATTCCAATTACTAACAGACAATCAGTACATTGACAACATGACACTGAAAACATCGAATGCACATCGACACATGGACAGGTTTGAGGAGCACGAAGAAGATGAAGGACAGGTAGCGCATACGATAGATGACATAAAAAAGCAGTGAACAATGAAAGTAGACAAAAAACATACTGACGTGAGGGCGTGAGCGAGGCAGAGTGAGCTTTCGTCCAGAAGCTAGAACGAGCGAGCGAGCGCGCGTAAGTGAGTGAGTGAGTGCAAATAGTGAAAGTGATAGAGCTAGGAGAGAGAGAGAGACAGAGAGACAGAGAGACAGAGACGGCGTTACAGAGGCGAGAGGGATAGAGAGCGACAGAGAGCGAGAGCGAAAGAATAGCTTGTTGATACATTTATTGCTAGTTTTTTTTTTTTTGGTTGGTTGGTGGAAAATGTAATGGTGGTTAGAGTAGTGGTTTTTTTTCATTGCGTTTTACGTCTAAGTATATAAAATTAAATGAAAATCATACCCAAGATACTGGTGGGAATGGTGGATACGGTGGAATTTCTTTGGTTGCAACATTGCTTGGTATCTCACCCTTTCCTTTCTTCAAACGTGATACACGTTGCTTTGATCTTAGCATCAAAGCCGCCTGCATTTTGATTTTTTTATTCTTGTTTCGGTTCCTCTTTGAAAAAAATTGGTTAGCTGAACTAACTCCTCTTCTCCTGTTTCTGCCTACCTCTCTTCGTTCTCTTCTTTTAGTTAGCTTGCAAGAGTGCTAGCGCTACACGTAGATGCTCGATCTTTCAGCTCGCATACGATCGGTCTGTGTAGTGTTTCTGTGTGAGTTTGTGTTGTATGTGTGTTTTACTATGGTTGGTTTACCTCTGCATGTAAGTGTTACTGTTGAGTATGCGCTTCCGCTAGCTAAGATTTTTATTACTTTCTCGGTTTAGCTACTAGGTTCTAGCTTTCCTTCGCTACTTCTTAGCTGTTTACTTGTATAAAAAATAGTCACTGTCTCACCTAGGTTCCTTTCGTGTTTTATGTGTTTTGTTTTCCTTCTCTTTCGCTTATCTTAACGATTCTCTCTTTGTTTGCTTGTTTTTTTTCTTAAGAATTGATTACTAGTGGTTCAGTGGTGGTATTTCATAGTTCTAGATTCCTTAGAGCGATTGTTTCGTTAATTCCTTGTCGATTTCCTTGTGTTCTTTTTAGTTAGCTTGTGGTGTTGTCGTTCCAATCCATGCACATTCCGTCCCGTTCCGTTTCAATTCAATTCGTGTCGATTCTAATTCCGTTCGATGCTTGGCGGCGGTGATTAGGATAAAAGACAATTCCCGACAACCGACTAAACCGCGCGGAGCGAACCCGACAAGCAAGTGACGTTTCCCGAAGCAGAACGATCGCGAACGGTATTACTCGAAGCGAGCCGGTTCCATGCGAACCGACGAACCGATCATTCCTCGATCCTTGCTGCTTTCCGCTGGCGGGTGTTTTGTGATGTGTCGCTCGTTCAGTAGATTGATGGGGGGGCCGCGATCGCATCGATCGCAAACTCTCACACACACACTCACAGGATTTTGATTAGACTTTTCTTTCAGGCACTCGACGCTCCCACTTTAGGCCGGCGCGTACCGACGACGAATCGCATATACACTTATGTACACGAAACGAAACTGAGACTTCTCGAGCACACGCGCGCGAACACAAACACACTCGCGTACGAACGCACTCGACATACACGGATACACGGGATAACGGAAATGCACGCGACGGGTGTGTGTGTGTGTGTGGTGTGGGAATTACTTTCCGTTAACTTTTAGCTTCGTTTTTCACACGTACGTGTCACTAAGGCTTTGCTCACCACCGCCACCACCACCACCACCACCACCACCACCGCCACCAGCGCCGGGGGAGGAGGATGAGGGGGTGTCGGAGCACCGTCGGCTCGTGTTCTGGCAGTCCGTTTGCACCGTGGACTGTACGCTTGCACCGTACTGGCACTGTCGTCGTCCTCTTCCGCCTCTTCTGCCTCTTCTTCGTCACCGTCGGCTTCTTCTTCGCGGCTTCTTTTTTGAATGGCGTTTAGTGTCGCTAGGGTTAACATTATCACTGGCGCGTTTTTGCGTTTTAATTGACACCGGGCTCTTTAGGTTAGAGGAAGTTAGAAAGACAGAGAGAGAGAGAGAGAGAGCGAGCGAGCGAGAGAGCGAGAGAAAGAGAGCGAGAAACGAAGTGGTTGATGAAGTGGTGTGTGCAGAGAGTGGCTGTGAGCAATTACTAACGCCACTCGGCCTGGCGTGGTTGCGATGCTAGGGCACTATTTTTTTTTTGCTGTTGTCGTATCATCACTCGAAGCTTTTGCTTGCAACATCGAAACGGAACGAAACACTCGAAACGCAGAAACAAAATATCGGTGCAGATGCTTCACACTCGACCGGCTATGTACAGTGACTCGCACGCCGATGCAAATTTACGCCCGCTTCCTCGGCGCACAGTGGATGCGTGTGTGTGTGTGCGTGTGTGTCGAAGCACTTCCGGGAGCTACCGGATGAGCATTAACATTCTCCTGTCCGGCCAGCGGCACAATTCTCGCAAACGCATATCACTCATCCTGCCGACAGTCGACGAACAGCACTTGGGTTTTTTCACACACTTCTGCTTCACTGATGCACCTTTTTCCGCATGTTGATCGTGTGATGTGGGAACTCGAAGAGAAAGGTAAACTTCAGCACTTGCTTTGCTTTGATCATTTTCGATACGGTTCGTGCTGTCACTTGGAACTTGCTGAGCACTGGCGATTGATTACTGCAGGGGTGTGTTTATCTGTAGAGATGATTGGTTGATTTTATCACCAAAAGGCATGAACGTATTGACAGCATTGAAGAGAGAGAGAGAGAGACGATCGGAAGCGATGATGTTTTGATTAAATATGGGAATGTGAGATACGGCAGCTATGTTAGTTATAAAAAAAATCTACATAAACATTCTCCCATAATGTGCCGACACGCACGCATCGCAAACTTCAACTAAAGCTCATTTCACGACACGAGAATCATGTGTTCACGCTGCGCCAGCAACCAGAGAGGGGTAAACTTTGCCCCGAAATGGGTCAAAGTCAAAGACTGTGATAAAACGTTCCACCGCACCGAATCTTGCATCCATGCGCTTTGACTTAAACGGTTCGGGTTGAGCGTTTAATAGCACAGAAACTATTGAAACAAAGAAGCTACAGGCTTAATCGGTTCCACTGTAATCTGATTACTGTTTAGAAAATCCAATTAAACTTTTTAATATCCTTGCGCTCCCGCGTGGAGCAGAACGGTACGGCGGTTGGTTGTTGGCTGTTGGCGTTACAAATAAGGCTGTGGTTCGTTATTCACGGTGAAGGGCAGGGAGCGTCTTTCGCGTAGGAATGTGGCTCACTTTAATCACCGGGCACCGGGCGGCTCCATTGATTTTTCACACGACACCAGGCGCCTCCATTGGTTTTGTTTCAATCAATATGAATAACATTGAGGCATTGAGTATATGTTGCAGCTCGAATGTTATTATCATAAAAACATTTGCAAAAAGGATTCACATTTCATGTTGTTTTCTTTGCTATGATGAATTTGCATGTGAAACGTAGTTCATTTTATCAGTGGTTTCACTGGGTGAAGTATTTGCTGCTGCCCTTTCGCCTTTCAAAGAATACATTCCTCATGAATTTAAAATTACTCTTTCCACAACTAAGCATCACCTAAACGAAATAGATATAGTTTTTTAGTAAAAAATCGAATATATGGGAACGTAATTTTCTACATTTTCTGAACATCAAGACGTTCAATTCCTTGTTTGGGGGTGATATCTTTCGAAAATCAAACCTCATTCAACGAGGTGACATGGTATCGAATCCGGCATCCATTCCATCTCCCTGACAAAATGTGCTGACCCACGAAATACGGTACCATGGGAACATGCTTCATCGTTTTGATGTAGCACTGTAGAGCTGCCTGCTTGCATGTTGCAGTTTCCTTCACAGAAGAGACGCAACCGTCCGGCAGAGCGGGTGCAAAGGTGCTGCATCCGGTATCGGGGATTGCTTCTCAATTTCTGCCATCTCGTGCGAAACAGAAAATCGAAGCTCGGACGGTCGGAACGTGACTCGGGTCTGTACTCGGTGTACACTTTTCCCAGAATTCTTGGCTCAGAAGAAAGACGATGCCGACGACGACGACGATGATGATGAAAATGATAACAGATTGACGACAATGGTTGAAGTTGGACTATTACCAAAGTCGATCCGATATGGGTTACCTGATGTTCGTGGCCGTTTGAGGTGGGACAATGAAAAGGAATGCACTGAACGTGTCGAAAACGGTCGGACACAAACGAACGTAGAACCAAGATACCGAAGTACGCAAAGGTCGCAATGGCGGTGGTGGTGGTGGTGTCAGCAGAAATCGAACGTTCGAAAGGAAATGAAGTGTTTCGAGCCTGATGGTGCACATCGGAGCGTACTGGACCGTGCTCCCGAGGCGGCAGTGAGACCTGGCAATTTTTTTCGCCCTTCCCATTTTCCATTTTAGGCCAACTCAGCTCCGGTGGGAAGCTCTCGCCAACGATATGAGCAGGCACCAGTTGCAAAGCAATTGGTGGTGGGCAGGTTTTTGGCTTAATTCTATAAATATGTACAAGAGTGTGAATGAAGCAACCGAACGAACGACCGAACGAAGTCCCCTTTTGCTGGTAAAAGCTTATAATCTCGGCGTTGTTACGGCGTTGCTTCTGGTTGCCGGCCTGTCCCGAGAGACCGTATCGCCGGGTAAATGGGTAAATTGTAAATTGAGATTTAGATGTTACCAACAGCAGCACACAGCCTCGTTTACTTTGTAAAGACAGGGGAGCGTAGAGCAAGAATGGCAGAAAGGGCCGACAATGTCATATAATGTTTGCGAAAGCGTTCGGAGGATTTGGTATACAAAAAAAAAATCCGTAGTCAGCAGCTATTGTAAACCTAATTTCGATATTGGCCTGGTGTATTGGGATTTGCGCTCTTGACCTATTCAATTATTCAGAGATAATTATTATCCATTGGAATATTTATGATAATCCTGTTTGTTGGACATATAATGCATATAATGGACTAAATAATATTATAAGATTTAAAATGGCTCCATTTATAGACTTATCAAAGCTTTATCTTTCTTTCAAACGAGTGAAGTGTGTAGGAATTAAAGTGATAATTTAAATTAATTATGGAAAAACTGAACATAAGGATCTACAAAGCTATGAAAACTATTACCAACACTGAAAAGGTAGTGTTTTGTGCAAGTTTTAGCATTCCTTAAAGCAAAACTGTCTCACTCAAGAGTTTCGAAGCTCAATAACAAGATTCAACACCATGAACAGCAGTTCGTTCGTACGTGAGCATTTGCGTCGTGCATGAACAAATGTATTCAGCGAACTAAGTCTGTTACCCTAATAGCTTCCTACTTCAGCAAAAAATGAGCTTAGCGGTAAGCTTCGAAAGGCCCAACAAGCGTGCAAGCCATACGCTGGCCGTTTATATCTCTCGCCGTGTGCCGGCGTACCGGCATCAGACTAATCTTCAGTTAAGATGTGTTACCCTTTTTTGGACGGCGCATAATACCATTCCCCTAGCGGAACGGTATGTTAGCAGCCGTTTCACACAACGAGAGCAACCAAAAGAAGAAGAAAAAAACACGCTACAGGAAAATACATAGTTTGAGACGATCCTTCCACTGACGCGCATCACCATGGGACGACGGGCTTAGATAGGGCGTGTGCTCGCGGAAGTGATAGCATGAAATAGTGCACGGGGAGAATTTTCACACCCGGTTCCTCGCCGGGTGCCAAAATAGTGCCACGGCGCTGGAGATAAGCGTGGGCTGGGAGCGGCGAAAAAAAAAAGAAAGTAAATTTATCATCCCCCACAGCAGCGTGCCAGCGGGCGCGTGGAAAACCCATTGGCCGTAAGTGGATCGAGCCAGTAAGCCAAAAAATGATAAATTGCACCTCGTGTGTGTGTGTGTGTGCGCCACATGAGGAAACGCACCGATGGGGAAGATGGGGTGGTGGTGGTGGGCGGTGCACGGGAGTTGGTTAGCAGAAAAACAGTTTGTTTACAACGCCCGACCGGGCACAGCCCGAGCGCTTGCCGTAAGCTTGTTTGCGCATTTGTGGAAGCCGTCGCCACCGGTAGCGAGGATGTTTAAACCACGGGCGCCCACTGCGAAATACCAACTGGTGCCAGGGATAATGTCGGAAGAATCATTTGTTTGCGCCGGTGCCCCGGTGGTGCTGGGTGGGATAGTTGAGCGGATCGGGTCTTCTCCGTCGTCAGATTCTTCGTCTTCGAGCGTGGCTCCATGCACGAAATTTTCGCTGATGCCTTCGGAGAAAGCCGATGGGCAAATTGAATCTGTACCGAGTGGCGAGTGCTGGTACGGTCGTCGGGGGAAGAGAAATGGTAAGTTGAAGTAACAAAAACTCCCCCCTATCTCTCCAGCCTCTCGGGTGTCTTGAGTCGAGGGTTTCTGGACGATTGAAATAGGCACGTTCCGGTGGAGGAGAACGCAACGCAAGGTTCTCCGACAATGGAGGATGTAGGATTTGCGCAAATAACCGAGCAAACAACCGAACAAACAGCACTCGCACAGGTTGCTCACACCGGACTGGCCGAGGCCAGGTGGTCTGTTATGATCCGGGCGGGTGTCGTAATTTATGCCTGTACGTCTGCTGATGTTTACCTGATCAGCATTAGCAGGGGAATGCACCACCATTGTTGAAACATTTCTTCAACGCAATTCTTGTTTTGTTACTAGTTTCAATTTGACTGATTTAAGGAATTCTGACATAAATCCGTTACATAGTCAAAATTGGAGCAAAAAAGCAATTCAACTGCGAATTCTAATCGAATAAAAGCTTTAAGTGAAAATATAATTCATCGTGAAAATTATGTGCGTTGAAGTAAAAGTGTGATGTGTGAGGTGAAAAAAAAACTGAAACCTTCACAGACGCATTCACCTCTGACAGATGTTCCGGGTGGTCATACAGATGAGAAAAGTTTCCGTCGAACGGCCGCAAGAGAAGAAACGATTAGGTCCGCGGGCACGTTGCACGCCCGGCAAGAGTGATGGCCGTAGAACTTTATTCCACTTTTTTTTTTATCCCCATCGGATAAAACTAATTTCCATTCATATAGTACTTGTGCGCAAAACTTTCATCCGATGCGTCCTAAATGCTGTTCACCTGGCTTTCCAGAAACGCCGGTTCCAATAGGAAAGAAATGAGTGTTCCTTTTTATAGTAATCAAATAAGTGTTCCCACTCGGAAAAGTTGTCTGTTTTGAAACCTTCCCGTATGAGAGGGCTCTTTTTAATTTTCCATCGAATCAGTCACTTCGAATGATTCAAATAGGATTGTGTTTTTTTGTGTGTGTCCCGAAGAGAACAAGGGTAGGAAAGATCGCAATTTGCCGGGATGCATTAATCCTAATGAAAGCCGCTTGTTACACCGTATCGATTGCGGATGTTCGGTCACCGAATCCGTTCCGTTTCGGTCTCACTGGGAGGGGATTAGTATTTGGCAGCTGTACCAGGCGGCTAGCAGCAACGGAGCAGCAGCGAAAACTAATCTCACTAATGTCTCTTTTTTCCCTTACGGCCCGCTCATGTCGGTGGATTTTGGAGGACGGATCAGACGCGATCCGATGTGGAGAGGGTGGAGTGAGATGAAGGCTGGCCGAATTAAACATGATCACTGCCAACGGTGAAGTCATTTGCAAAAGTTTTATCGATAATCGGCACTGCAACTGATCCCGGTCGGGGGAAATCGCTCTCTTTTACTTATCCGACCAGCTGACTTAATTAAAGGATTCCAAAGGGCCACCCAGCGGTATCCTTTTGATGTCGTTCTTATCACCGTGCGATGTCGAGCCTCTAACAACTTTCATCAACAGTGCTCGGTGTCCTTTTTGCTGGTGGTTTAAGTTCCATGCATTATGAGACCATATTGGGGTTTTGCGGCGAGTGCTTGATCGTATCGGCGGTCTTCTGTGGTTTTTGGGCGAAGTAAGAATTTGAACTTATATTCATTAATTGACACGTCGACGATGGACGTTTTTGTCCTATATCGTCGTCCAACATACAATTTCACTGCGTATTTAATAAACCTGTACTATCATATATTGTTTGCATGAGCCTCGCACATAAATGAGTCCTATCCAATGTAATAAAAGCGTTTCCGGTGCTGTTGAAACTCGTTCCTTCACGAAGGTGAATGATGCAGAAACTGGAACATTAATCAATCGTTCGCCGACCGTTGCCGGAGCCGGAGAGACCCGATAGTTTGGTCGACGAAAGAAGGGAACCACTACCGTGTGCACCATATGTCAAGCGCTCTAATACCTTGCGATACCCGGGAATGCTTCGAGATTCACACTCCGCCAGTGGTGGTCCCTCCTGCAGTCGACCGTACCGAGGCTGAATCACGCCTTCATCGCGCCTCACCGAGAAAGGATTACCAGCAGGATGACAAGGTGGCAACAGTTTCTCTCCGGACGTTCGTCCCATTTTCTCCGGGGGCCCCCGTTGAATGACAGGCGGTAACCGAACCATCATCTCCGAATGGGGATTTTTTTTCTTCTCCCGTTGTTGCTGCCGTTGTTGTGATAGGGCAGAACTCACTGGTGCGAAGGATGCCAACGCCGTCCGCCTGAGATGGGCGGGACGTATGTGTTTGCATTAGTGCTTTTCAATTCGCATAATGTAATACCGTTTTCTACATACAATTACGCCATGTTCGTAGCGTTGAGCTGTGTAGGTATGATTTTTCACCGGTCCTATTTCATCACTCGCCGGGAGTGCGCGAACGGATCCGCATGGCGCAGCAGGAATCGTGCATGTACTGCATGCAATGAAAGGCCTGCTTGCTTTTTTTTGGGCCAACCTATGGGTGCCTTCGCCACAGTAGCAACTATGGGCGTAGGAAATGGAAACGAAGCGTTTTCGTCTCGCTTTCGTGCATTCATCGTGCCGGTGGATGGTAGTTGAAGCACTGGAGGTGATGATTTTTCATGCTCAAAATAGTACAGGCAAGCTTGTTCTTTAATTCGCGGTTGGGCGCGGGAACGGGTGAGCCAAGAGCATGCTGTTTGCGCTGTTGCAGGATGATAAGTACCTCAGATTGGAGGTGGAGTTCATTTACGCACATGTGTGCTCTGTGTTGTGACAGAGAAGGAGTTTATCGATTTGAGTTAGGATGGTAGACATATTTATACCATCTTTGCAGTAAGAGAACTTCCAACAAACTAGGAAAACATAAATCGCTAAAATTCATTTTGGACTTCAAAACTCCTACGAAGATGATCCAATGATCCAGTGAAACGATTCAATGATCCAACGAAGTGATTTTGCAGCATTGAGTCACAAGTTCGTTGGAATGAGACATCCAGATCAAGTCGACGCCCATTTCGGTGTTCAGAATACATGATTTAACAGACGCAAGGCGCAGTAAACTTCCAGCGGAAGAGCAAACTTATCAACTCAAACGAGTGAGCGGCTGCAGTAGTGAGTCGACTGCGTCGAAGCTTTAATATCGCTCCGGGGACCAGCTCTACCTGCTCCTAATGCGATGAGGATGAAACTTCCGCTGCACACACACACACATCTTACTTCTTCTTTTTCTGCCCATTCCAACGGCCTTGCATCCGTCCATGTGCACCAGAATGGCGGATCCAGCTGCATTTCGCAGCGTTCTGGGACACTGGTGGTGGCGTTGGCCGCTGCCAGTGCATTCGCATTCGCAGTCACACATCGTGCTGATATTTGAGTGAAGTTTCTACTTCCGGGCAGAACCGGGAACGTAGATATTACGACCGTGCGCTCCGAGCGCTCTCGCCCGGGAACGGCCTTCACCGAGAACCGGGGTGCCCATCGCTTCCCCGTAGTCTTCCGCTCGCTTCAGCTGGAGGTAGTTTCGGCGGTCTTCCGGGCAAGTGGCCAAAGTTTTTCTCCCACTGCTCCCGCGGACCCTCCTCGCAACGAAGCGGGAAACGAAGCCGGGCGGAGGACTCTGGTGTGCAATTTGAGCGCTTGTTTTGAGCGCTTCACTTCACTTTGCTGCGCGCCGACACGAGGGCGAGGTCTCGCGTACGTGGCCCGTTTCTGACAGGTTCTCATGTGCAAGTGTAATGCTTTACATGGCAGTCAGGCGTCGGAGGGAACCGTTTTTGCCGTCGTGGCTGTGTTTTTTTTCTTCTCCCCACAGATCTTCCTCCCCGACGAACTGTACCATTTCTCATTTCTTTTTCCCAATGTATTTCTCTCCCGCGCGGCGTTCGCTCCGTGCAGATATGGCAGGAAATGTTTTGCAGTGATTTATCGATTTTCAGCTCGCGTTTGCAGCAGCGCGTTTGCGGCTTGCTTGGGAGTGGGTGGGTGGGGTGGGTGGGTGTTGCACCCGCATTTTTGGAACCACTTTTGCCAATAAAGAAGGCTCTGGTTGGTCGGGTTTTCTTCGGTACGTGTGAGGCTTCTTTTTTTCTGGTTGTTGGATGATGTGGCGCAGGTGTGTTTACGGGTACGTTTGGATTACGGAGTGTTCCACTTCCCGGTGGAGAGATTTGAAGCGCATTGTTTTATTAGCGGCAGCGAGCGAGCGGGTAATGCGAACTGCCTGCCTAACCGAATCAGGGAATCCGTGTCGAGCTAGGGCCCGGTGAAAATGAGTTTAAATATTTATCGGGTGAAAGCGCGCAAGTGTGCGGCGTGGACTTTTCAATTTGAATATTTTAAAGCCACGTACAGATGAGGAGTGATAATTTTCCCGTTGTTCGGTGCGAGCCATAAAATGATTTTCACATGCGTTTTAGCAAAAGGTGCTTTGAGACACAAATGGGCGTAATATTTTCAAACACACTTTACACATCGTAATAAATAACGCCGAAGTGCTGGAACATATGTACATAATTAGAGCCTGCAGTTTGGTTTAAATCGTGAAGATTGATGAAAGTTCATCTGAATGTTTCCTCCAGGATTGGCTGAAACTTAAACAGATTGCCGAATTGCAGTAAAATCACATAGGGAATTTGACGGTACGATACGTTATTTTCAAACAAATACATATATTGGCTTAGAAACATATGGTTCTTTAAAACAGGTTCTTGATGGCGTGCATGTGTTGGTAGAAATTTCGAAGGGTTGAAAGGTTCATAAGGAAACATGTTCGCAATGGATTTAGTCTGATGAAATGGAACAACTCTTGAATCAAACACAGTAAACGAGGTGACAGTCAGTAACCTAACGAGAATACCGATAGAAAATGTAGTTGTGAACAAAAGCAAGCTAGGAGAATGAATCTTTGGAATACTTCTGTCAAAACATAACATATATTGTTCTGCATGCAGACAGCCTTAGGGGAAAACTCATACGCTCTCCGAATGGTACGATGGGGATGAATGTCATGAATACAAATGAACACAAAATGAACACCGTGGGGTACGAGTTTGACAATCCATTTTGTTCGATTTCCCTAAGCGTTTTTCTATGACACTGAAAATGACAGCAGAAATCTGTGAAATCAATTTAATCTCTTCCCTCAGCTACTCCAAGCGACGGGTTTTGACGTATCGCACGGGATGAAATCGAAACAAAGTACACAAAAGTTTAAAATTGAGCAAAAAAGAGCACTTCTGTTTCGCTCTCGACAAACAAGGCTATGCCGGACGCGTTTGCAGTGTCGATTTTCTGTTTGCTGACCCGCTCGCCGAACCGGAAAACGCTTTCCGACCGCTCGGTTCGAACCATTAAAAATTGCTTCCAAACGGGACGTGTACACCGTGGACGGGTTTGCAAATTTGCAAGTGAAATGTTGTCGATCACGTGATTTGCGCCTCCGTTTGAAGCACCGAGAGACGCCTGGCGTTTTTTTTCTCTCTCTGTTCGGTTCCTTCCTCGCGTACCGAGACGAGTGTACGCTGCGAATGGTAACGAGATTTCTCGCGCTATCTGCGCGACTGCACCAGCAAACGAGAAGGCTGCAGTTTGATTTCTTTCCCGAGTGCTGCTGATTTGCATTCGACTCCCACCCGGGATATACCGGAAAAGGGCGGAAAGGACATGAACGCGCTCACGTCGACGGTTCGGTTTGCACCATCACTCACACCGAGACACGTCGGTTTGTGGCTCCTTCGCACACTCCGTTGACACGAACCCATCTACTCCGCAAAAAACAGCCAAAGAGGTCAAAGGCAGTGCGCGGCCTTGCGTCTGCACCCGTGTCACTGATGAATGTTGTGGCTTTCCGATGCGCTTCTTTACGATTGTGTGCAGCAACAGCAGCAAACAACAAAAAAGAAGGAAACTCCACTGCCGGTGACACAGTCGCCCGGAAAGCGGTGCAATAATCATAAAACAACTACCGACAGGCTTGCCGCTACGTATGTGGCGTGTCGTGCTGTCACGCGGGCGTACACGCTGACAATGGGAAAGGCCATCGAACAGCAGCAGCAGCAGCAAAAAAACATCCTTCACGGTTTTGTGTTGCATCGCGTGGCGCCGCTCCGTGGAGGAAAGTGGCCGCGAGTGTTCGTGCATATTAATTGCACCGCTTCTCACACGGATCCAGGGCCCATTTGTGGCCGGGTGACGGAATGCGTGTCCCCACACAGACACACGAACGTGTCGTGCTATGTTTGTCTTCTCCGTCGCACTCGGTGAAGGACACGCGGCTGCTGCAAGGACACGCGGGCAGCCGGTAGATCCGGTTGTATCTGTGCATCCTTTTTTCTCTCTCTTTGCTTTGCCGCCTTCCGAGTCTCCGTTCCGGGGATAGTCCGAGCAGTCGTCAATTCAATCATTTTGCGAGCTCCATAAAAGCGAACCCCGTAGCGCTGTATTTCAATGTCTTTGACAACTACCACCACAAGGCGCAAGGCCGGCTGACAGCCATGCCCGGGTCCTTGCTGACGGATGGCGCACGGCCGCGGAGACAGCATCGATGTGGAAGTGATGAGTGAAATGTTTCCATATTTCATTTCGTTTTTTTGCTGTGTGTGTCAACTTTTCCACTCTCCGTGTGTGTGTGTCTGTGTGTTGGGTGCTGCCGCCGCTATGAATGGAGATTTTGATGGGCTCTGGTTTAGTCCTTTGGAGAAGGCCACCGCCCCCGCCGCCGCCGCCGCGGTGTACTGCTGACGAAAGGAACACACAGCCCGAAACTAGAGCAAGGTTTGCCCGACCCACGTGAAGCGTTGCTGCGAACAGCAACAACAACCGCAAATACGAATCAGGAAGCGCACAGAAGCTCGCAGCTCGTGGAAATCGCGCGCACAGAAAATAAAAGGCACACACCACGACGACGGATTGAACCGCGCCTGGTGGATGGGTTGCAGTTTGAGTTTGTGTTGATTTTGTTGCGATGTGTGCCTCTTGTGTGAGTTGAAGCGAAGCGAGGCACATCTCAGTCTTCGCGTGCCTTGGTACACCCCCATTCAAATCTGTCCAGTGGAAAGCGCAAGAGCCTGTGAGATGAATATGCGGATGCGGAAAATCTAGACTCACACCGAGTGCATGCGGCACGATTCGTTGGGTGTTTGACATTTGACGACGGGCACTGCATTTTGTTTTCATTTCAACGACCTTCGCTTTTCACAGATTTGATCATTCAACTTGACGGGCTCTCGATGGACTGAAATTCTACCGAAGGACTGTGAAGTGTTTGTACAGTTTCGTACTAATGATGGGTTAAAAAATCTTTGGAAATTGCAAGAAAAATGATCATATTCAAAATTTCGCCAAAAACGAAGCTGTTTGCAGACATCTTTCTAATTTATGAGGCACTAGATATTGAAAAATGTTCTCACAAATTTAATTAAAATTAGGATTAACAGCGCTGACATATTACCGAGCATTACCCTCGAATGCCTGCCCGTAGTTAACTGCCTCCTGCCAAGACTCCTTTGCGCCATTCTACATTCTTCCACCGGGCCGTGTGGAACAACCACCGAAGCAGACACAAAGCAGAAAGAAATATAACGTGCAATATTTCCTGCCACCCAACGGCGGCACGGTTTGGCGTGGTCGCCAGGCCCGGCTGACCACCGTTTACGCCCCGGGGGGGCTCGGACACGCTCGATCATCGGCCCGGACGGGACGGCGCTTGAAACGCAAACCAAAGATTAATGTTGACCATCGCGTGTGTGTAATTAAAGCACCATTAATCACTATCCGGCCACGAACGCGGTGGAGGCACCGCATTCGCAGTCGTCATTTGCTGAGTGCTCCCTGCCACGCTACCGGAGTCGAAAAGCGAGCAGCTTCAGGCCTTCGAGACAGAAATTAAATAAAAGTCCACCATGAAGGTGATGAGTGCGTATTAATGTTGATGTTTATCTCTCTCTCTCGGGATAAAAAAAATGTCTGCGGGAAAGGAACGCGTGACTATAGTTTGTACGTTATATCCAATGTGCCCCGAGAAAAGAATGCAGTGTCAAATTTTGTTATTTAACACACAGCGCGATGGTAAACATTAATTTAAAAGTTTGCGCCGAGGGAGAAAGCGCCTCTTTTTGGACCCCAACAATAATCCTCCCGTCGTCAGCTCGTTAGCATAAGTGGAGATGTTTGCATTTAGGTCGACAAAGTGTGCGTCTTCCCGGGAGACACGTCCGCGCCTTGCCGGCACCGGAAAGACTGTCCCGGAGAGCCAATGCTAGCGATTGCGTCAATCACCGCAAGAAGGAAGTGCCAAATGCATCGAAATCACGGACATGAGCCGCGGTCATGAACAGCAGTAGCAGCAGCACCAGTAACGGTAAGGTCGCGTTCCGTGCTTGCGTGCGATAATGACGCGGGTCGACTGCAGAGACTGCACGCGCGCGCGTTGTTTCATAATTGAAAAAGTTACAAACGACCTCTGCTTCGATTTTCGTTGCGCTTTAAACATTGGAAACGGCTCCGTGGGGTTGAAACGTTAGCTTCCCTTTTTCGCTCGTCCACACCCGCTCCGGACAGTGGCATTAATGTTTTCCATTTCATTAGATTTCTCCTTCGGTTGGCGAGATTGTGGGGCGGATGGAAAACCGCAACCACAAAACTGGCCCGAGCCGGGCGCAACGAGCTAACCGGAGAGCACGGGACACAGTCCGAATGTTACACAAGAGCTCGGAACCGGTTGGGGGTGAACTTTCGCTTCACTTTGGACAATAGAGCGAAACGCTTTTCAGGATGTGTGCCGTGTTCCCCGGGCAGGGAGATATGACACGGCCGCTCGAAGTGGGACGTTCTGGTGCGGATACGGGCATTGAAAACGACACGTAGAGTCAAACGAGCCAGGGAGGAGGAGGAGCAGGAGAACAGAATACACCGGAAGGAGGCTCTTCCCGTCGTTCCTTTGAAAACCGATCCGATAACTACCATTACTATCGCTCCGGTTCAATACGATCAATGGTAACTGAGCTGACCCGTTTGCGCCTGCAGGTGCAATGTGAAATGTAGCGCTGTGTGCTCGTGATGTAATGGGCGATGATTATGCTGTTGAAACTGCTGCTACCGACACTGTTCAGTTTCTATGTTCGTACGGTTCGTACAGATGTTTTGAAACCGTTTTGAGCTTTTGTTGATGTTAGGTGAAGTGGTATTTGATCACATGAAGGATAGTTCCGTTCAACTTATTCTATTCCTTCCCATTATTTATCGCTTTGACTGTATTTGACTGAAATACTAGTAGGAGTAGGATAACATAAAACAAAAATAATGTTGCAATTTTATTGTAGTAAAATCCGTAAATTGCGATATCGTTGCTTGTTAGGAAAGATTAGCACGCATTGCATACCTTTAGGCGCAAATTCACACGGGACAATACCGTTCGCCACAAGGTATATAAATATATATTTTTTTATATCGAATGACAATCTAAAAATGAAAGGGTGTCTCAAATAAACTAAACTTGTGTAATTTTTGAAACAATTATCTAAAAAAAAACATATTGCTGAATCTATTTGATGCTTAAAAAGCATCGTAAAGTGCTAATTAGGCAGCTCATTTGCACTGAATTGCATACCTCTAGGCTCAAATCCTTCCGTACTTCAACCCTAAGCCACAGAAGAGGGGAGTTTAAAAAAAAAACACCACAGTTAATACCGAGTCAAAAAGCCAAGTGCTTTAAAATATCAAACAGAAATTGATTCTGGCATGCCACGGTGAACACGTTTTCCACCACAATCAAATATGTAGTGCGGTGTCGTAAACTAAACGAAATATAAAAAAAACCCTCTCGACCGTCAAAAGCGTACACAATGCAAACGGTGAAGCGAATCCCACGACAATCACAAAAAACACTAAAACTCTCTCCACATTTACCCGATGCACTTCGAAACCTCCTTCCGATTCAATCGAAGTGAATTGTAATTCGCAGTAAAAAATATTATGACTCTGAATGGGGGATGTGCAAAGGGAAAGAGTGAGCGAAAGGAACGTCATTTCCCCCCCCATACAAAGGCTCTCAATCAAGCGGGAACACCGAACGGGCTCAATTGAGTCCAACCCACCCCACGCATCGCCTGCGCCACTCGTTTGTCTTTCGCCGTGGAGTGGAGATACTTTATTACATACCACATAATATGCTTTCATGCGAGCATAAATACATTCAATTACGTGCTCCCATTCGCTGCCGAGTCGCTCCGTTCTCCGGGGTCGCTACGAGGGGCAAGTCTTTTTGCCTGCTCGAGAAACGATTTTATTATTATTATTATTATGATCACCACCCACTCCGCCCGATGCATCGTCTATTCGTCCTGCAGGCAGGGACGAAAAGAGGCGTCTGCTTTTCGATACGAATCGATTCGAACGCTACCTCCGGGGCGGAGAGATATATCGAATGGCGGAAAAGGATGCAGCTTGATTTACGCTAACGAATAAAAACGATCGCCGCCCGGCCCGGCTCGTTGCAAGCGCCCACAAGGCTGCAAATCTTGACGGGGCCGTGTATGACGCGTTTGCGAGAAGATCTTCTTTCCCTGCACCGGGGACCAGATTGTTCTCTAGAATGTATCTTTCGCTCCCCCTTCCTCTCCACTCACCTCCCCACCCCACCAGCACGCCCCCATCGTGAGAAATGGTGCTCCCGGGTGCGAAAGAAAACCCCGGGAAATCCAGGGACCAGCCGAATCGACGAACGTTCGATGCGCTCGTAATAAACGCCAGCATAAAGGAAGGGAGATTGGCGATTTATCATTTTGATAGCGTTCCATTTTGTGGCGTGTGAATATGCTCAGCCCCGGTAGGAAACCGCACCGCTCTCTGTCGGTTGATAGGAATCGTTTTGCGGAGTTTCCCGGAGATAGCATCGCACAAGCGTGGGTAAACGTGGTCGGCAGCCAACTGCGAGCATAGGGGAGTGGGTATTATGTTTTGTCGAGCAAAATGGTTCGATGATAAGTTATCTTTAAAACGAGCGGAAGGAGTATCGTGTGCTGTGGCGTATGGAGGACGTTCGGGATCACAATAAAATATTGTATTTTCGTCAGATAATTACACGAGTAGCCATAAAATTCAATTCGCGAGTCCTAATATGGAAAACGCGTTGATTAAATAAGCAATAGCAAGTTGATTAAACAGCAATTTCAAGAATATCCTGTTGAAACAAAGTTTTTAAAAGTTTTATAAAGTACTAATGCACCATATGAGATGAGATGATACTATTGTATGGAAGTACCGAATCAGGATTGAATAAAGTTGCTAAGAATATGTTTGTTATGTTTGGTGAAGAAAGTGAATACTCTGGTTACACCATCTCACAAAGTTTCAAAACTATTAATTGACAAAATATCCAGCAGATTTATACCTGAAACTGTACTTACAACACGGCTGAGTGGACGGACTTGCTACGAAGACACTGCTAGAATCTCGCACACCGTGATGGGAACGGTCAACACAGAAACAATGCAGGCAACCTTACCTCGAACTGATCACAGGTACAGACACCGTACTGGCGGTGGTCACACTCGCAGCAGTAGTACTCGGACTCCCATTTCGGCACCTGGCCGTGGCCGGGCGTGGTGGTCGTGGTGGAGTGGCCCCCACCCCCATTAGGCACGGCGGCGCCCCCGGCGGTCGGCGGGAAGAACACGTCATCCGGATGGTACTGATGGTGCTGGTGGTGCGGCTGATGGGCGTTGCTTATTGTCGTCGTCGCGTTGTAGAACTGCTCCTCGAACGGGTCGAGCTTGCGGCCCCGGTAGACGCTGCACTTCCGCTCGAGCGCACCGGGCGTCGGGCTGGTCAGGGGCCGGGCCTCCTCGTCGTCCGTCAGCACGAGCGGCTTCAGCCCGAGCCGGCCCGGCGGTGTCGCCTGCGGCGTGGCCGGCGTGATGATGATCGGATCGTTCGGTATCTGCAGTGTCAGTGGTTGCGTCAGTGCGCTCGCCTCCTCGTCCGGGCACGCGCCGGTGCCCGCGCCGGCGAGGCCCGCCTTATCGAGCTGCTGCTGGGAGTGGTGATGGAAGTGCAGCAGTTGCTGCTGCTGCTGCAGCAGCAGCATCGGCTGGTGATGGTGATGGTGGCCGGCGTGCGGTTCGGTGCCGGTCGAATCGCCGAACGCGAGGGTCGGTGTTTGCGGTGGCGTGAGATCGTGCTGGGCCTGGGAGACCAGCGGCAGGGTGGCGGTGGCAGACTTGGTTAGCTGCTGGCGGCGGACCAGCTTGTCGTACTCGCGGAACCCGGTCGGTTTCGGCATCGGCGGAAAGGACGCCCCGGACGACGGGGGCAGCTGGCCCGGGCCGTGGCCCGGCGGACCGTGCAGATGGCAGGGATGGCCCGGATGTCCCGGCACACCGCCGGTTGCCATGTGGTGGTGGTGGTGGTGATGGTGGCCGTGGCCGGCGCCCATGTGCGTCCCATGCCCGTGGACACCTGGCGGACCGGTGGTGTAGGACGAGCACGGCTGGTCGCCGAACTTGTGGTGCGGGTGCTGCTGGTCGGAGCCGGGTATGCTAGTGTAGCCCGCGCTCAGCTTCCGGTGGTGCTGGTGCGGCGCCCGGAGGTAGGACGCCGGCAGCTGGTGGAATGGTTTGCTCTTGGTCGGCGTCGTCGCCGCCTTCGCCGCCAGCTTCTCCCGCAGTATCTGCTGATTGGTGGCCTTGTTTTTCGTGTTCTGCTGGGCCTGCTTTTTGCGCGCCTGGCGTGACGCCAGCGAGGCGCCACCTGCTGCTGCATACATCTTGCGCTTGCGTTCTTAACCAGCACGGGCCTGCACACGGGTCGACTAGGGGTGGCGGCAGCTGCGGCTGCCACTGCTGCTACTACTACTACCACCACCGACAACGGCGCAGAGGGTGCAGTGTCGCATCCACAACAATAACAACAACAGTGATAACAACAACAATGATGATAACAGCAATAATAACGACGACTGTGGCGGCGATGATGCTGGACGCTGGACGACGGCTTGGTGTTGGTTTGCGGCGAGCTTCAGCAACAGTGTATGCGCGTGTGTGTGTGTGGAGATTTCGGTTTGTTTGATAGATTGATTTCTGCTAGCCTACTTCAGATGGGCTGACACGGTATGGCTACTACGACGGCTGACAGCTAGCACAATGGTTTGACAGCGCGGCGATGACAGTTGACAGGTCAGCCAGGGAAGGATGGAGGTGGGTCTGATTAGTAGCGGGCAACACTAGCACAGTGACGTAAAACCACCTATACGCTTACAACGGGACACGAATCAGAAACGCTCGCTACCACGGCTATCGATAGATCAATTCACAACTGCACATAATCCGTAGCAAAAATCAGCGCTCCCATTCGACTTATGCCGCAAGCCGCACGCAGTGAGACGGTTTCGGTTTGGTTTGGTTTGTTTGTTTGTTTTGGCGATTGATTAGCTCCGGCACGACATTTACAAACGTACTAGGACCACTACTTTAAACACTGACGCTTACACACTACTTGTGTTACGATTGTTTGCGAATAAACATACAGCGCCACCTGGCGGATTTACGGGTAAGCACGATCACCTTACTCCTCTGATCGCACGCTCTATTTCTTTATCTCGCTCTCTCTCTCTCTCTCTTTCTCTCTGTGGTTCACGCTCTCGTTTTCTGTTTTCCTTTCTCTCTTTCTCTCTGTAGACAGTTATCAAAAATGCTGATGCGGTGCACTAGGTGCTGGATCGCAATGTTAGAGTTCAGTGGTATAATATGCAATATTTAAGTAAGTGTGTAAGTGTCTCGCATTGGTGTGTGAGTGTAATCTGGGACTTGCGTGACGTACTGAGTGTGTGTTTGGAGTGTTTTTTGTTTGCAGGGGAGTAAGAAAAAATCTTGCTCGTCCGTTTGTCTAGCTATATAACCTAGATGTACGTTTAAGTTTCTAATATACGTTGCTACTCGAGTGGGCTTAGTTACAGGTTTATGAGTGTGTGTGTGTATGTGAAGTGATGTGTGTGTGCTTAGCACCTTGAAAATGTTACCCACACACTGCTCTGGGACCGGATGTGTTAGACAGAGAGACGTATAGGGTCGGCGTATTTGGAACAGGCTACGCGAGTGGAGTAGAGTACGGTAAATTTAACATCCAGTGGGGGATTCCTAAACAACAGACACTCACAGTCAAAGCTTTTCCCTAGGAGTAAACGATACAATAAAAAATCCACGCTCCGACGATTTGCCCGGTATTATTAAGCCCGCTAGTTTGCATGCAGCTTACGGTAAGTATACGTAATTTTTGTCCATCGATTTTGTCCTACAACATTCAGCTACTCCGTTAGGGTGATTAGGTTCAAGGGTTAGGTTCTATAAGGGGTTTTGTGTTGTTCTTTTTTCCTCCGTTGCAGTGGTTTCTTTTCTCGCCCGCGTCAGAAGACTGATTGTAGAAAAAATCAGTGGAAAATAGAGTTGAAATGAAAAATTCTCTTTCACTAGACCACGGCGGCGTCTCGCCGAGCTTACAAATCGGTAGAATAATGTGTTTAAATTTTCTTATACGAATCGCTATCGTCGTAAACCCTAACCTAGTCGCTCAACCAACACCGGTTGCCGTTCGTGTAAAACAATTACCAAAAATATGACGAACCGTTACCGATCGATACCAACATGATAATAATAATGACATGCAACGGTTGTGTATCGTTTGTTTGTTTTTGTTCTTTATATCAGTCCCGTAGGATAGCCGATACTGATTCGTTTGATTACGTGTATCGGTGGCTTACAAAACTGTAACATGTACAACAAACGACACCCGCAGCATCCGTGCTTCAATCGATTCGGCCAACATCGTTCAGCATCGCGCACTCGAACAGGTATGGCTGGCCTTGCTTGTGCATTGGAAAACACCCGAAAACAAGAGTACTTCTGCAGGAGTCTGATTGAAGGTGCGTACAAATGTGTGTTGGTTTTGTATGCTTCCGTTAAACGCCAGTTGACTCTATCATTCGGTTATCTTTAGTGATTATATTGTTCTGTACATGATTTGGGTTTGTTTCGTTAAGTTTAGTTGCATTTACGTTACGTTACGTTTCGGTTGTCTATCTGAGCTTATCGTACTAAAAATTAAACACTAGTAACATTCATGTACACGAAACCTAACTTTTCAATGTGCCATCAATGCCGCTGTCCGTACTCTGTGCCGCAATATAGCTTTTTTTGTTTCCTACAGACAGCTTGCGCATCGCGTTGTGCGTAACGAATATCTTGCGACGCGGTCGTGTGCATTCGAAAAGGTGTATAATTTCATTTCTCGCCTCAGGTTTGGGGGTGTGTTTTGATATTTCACCTGCCCGCCGCGTTGCTTGCTTGCTTAACCCGCGTGCTAAAAATAATTATTTGTATTAGTCACATCCTGCATCCTGCCTCGCCCGTTGCTTACTGAAGGTACTTTAATCTCGCTCTGCCCTGCTCCGGAAGCAATCTGATTCGCTAACATTCAACAATAGGAATCGCCTCGCCGTTCAATTCCAGACGCGATCGTATCGCTTGTGGAGTGCGGCGCAATTTGCCGGTGACTGTACCAAACACTTCAACGCTTTACTATAAACGAATGGTGCCATGGCAATGAAAGAGATCTAGGCAAGGACGCGGTGTCGTTTGCTCGCTGTGTGGCGTTCGAATATTTCTAACTAGAAACACTACCACAACCGATCGATTGTTCAATCTGATACGGAACCGCGATTCCGGCCGGTGCAGTTCGCGTCCTTCGCGCTCATATATTGTCCTGTTAGTTGTTGCTACGTCCTGTATCGACAGTTGGTTCAAATACAACGCTCTAGCAAAACCGATTAAAACGAATATCAAAACCTGTACCCAAAAATCTGCCACGAGAAGCGTATGCGATTGCTTTTTGTTGTTGTGTGGTTTTTGTTAATTTACGTTTAGTGCTTCTGCAAAACTTAACCAGCCAGCTCCACCCATGCTAAGTTGTATAAGAAAGTACCGTAAAAGAGTTGGACGTTTAGCAGCGGGAAAAGGAAGCTAATACGAAATTCCTGTACGATGTTACCGTTTACCTTACTGACGGGATGGGATCTTGCACATCTTGCCTTGTTCAAAGCGTATTGGTTGCGCGACGTTCAATTCCTGACCCCGGGCGGTGTGCTTTCTGGGCTGTTATTGTGCTTGACGTTAACGACTCTTTCGCTTTGCTTTAAAAAATGGCTCGGTTTCGATGGAGCGCACGCAAACGCAGGATATGGTCAGTTTTGTTCGCGAAAAGCAAAAGGGTTTGGCCGATTTTGACGTGCCGATAGCGTATAGGTGATTGTTCGTCAGTAAAGTGCTTTTTTGTTTCGCGAAAAAGTTACTCGGAAGGGAAGGCTCGGGTGAAATGACTTTCCATGTCAGGATGACCACTGTCGATGGTGTGCCTCTGCTAGAATGCTGGAAAGGAAAGCGTATTTGTTTGTTTAGTTTTAGCTGCAGCTGCTGAAAAGTTTCAAAGCGTGAGTAGGTGTAACCAGAGGTTCAATGATATGGCGCACTAAAAATTGAGCTGTTTCGGTAGATAAAATCAAATAAATTTACAAAAAGTCTTCAAATGATCGTATTAGTTTTGAAATTTTCGTTTAATGCACTATTTTTTCGTTCAATTCATTCCGCGAAATGTGTTCCCAGACACCCTAGACTCATCATTCGGATGATGGAACAGAGTTCGTCGACACAAATTACACCTCGAGCAATGCCCTGGTCAACATAATCGTGTTCCTCGTCATTATGCTTACTTAGCACCCAGCTGTGCATAGAAACAGTGGGGAAATAAATCAAACCTCGCAGTAAAAAAAAACAATCCCCACTCACTCTTGTTTTGAGTCATCCGTGTTCTGACTGAGCGGCCACTTTGGTGTTTCCGCGGATCGAGTGTTGGTGAGTGCTCTCTCTCCCTCTCTCTCTCTCTCTCAGGGAGGTAAAACCCAAACCCACCACCGTGCCGCGTCACGTACCCATCAATCGTGCCCAGCTAGGCAGCTTTATGACCGCAATTTGGGCAGCTCCTGTTCTCAGCTTTCCCACCCCGAACGCCTCTTCTTGCGCCCGCCGGGTGTTGTGCTTTTCACCCTCCCTGAACTCTTTCCCTTACAGCGTTATGGAGGATATTTTCAGCTACTTAGCGCAAATGAAAATGTCTACGGCTCCACACGTTCTCTTCCTCACACATATACACATCGCTCCACTCACAACCACATTGGTATGGAGGATGTCGTCACCACCGTCATCATTTAATGGGGCTTGCACGAGCTACGCCACATGGCAGGAGCTGCGGGTGCGAGAGAGAGAGCCAGGGAGGTGTTGGATCATATCATGAATAATGAATATTGTTCACACGCCAACTCGCGCTCGGTACGCCAGCCGGCGCTGATCGTTGCCCGAACGTTTGTTGTGGTGTGTATCGGTAGAATCTAATTGAAGCCAGCGAGACAAGGCCCCGAGACAGCACCACGGTTGAGGTGATGTAAGACGACGGGTACAGTTCGAGCAGAAGAACGAAACAAAAACAAAAAAACAACATACACACAGCTCTGTGTCGAGAACTGAAAAGAGAGTTACAAACTAACCACTACTGGTGCATTTGACGAATTGTAACGCGGGCGGACTTCTCGCAAAAGAAATCAATATTCGGGAGGCGAAATTGTGATAAATATTGCTTCCGGCCGTTCGCTGGCCGCTAGAATTAGATGTTGGGCGAGCGTGCAGTATTACTCAACCGCTGGGAACTCGTCAGCCGCAACTGCAGCTGTCGGTGCAGTGTTCTCAATGCTGTCGCACACGTTTGTTTGTCGGCAGTGTTATGATTAATGCACTCTGTTTCTTGTGGTGGAGGTGAAGGTTTTCGCCATTTTTAACCTTTCCAGTCAGTGCGATTTAGTATGCTTTCTGATCCGGATGCGGCTCCGGAAGCAGTATGACCAAACGAACCCGGACTTCTTGAACAAGCAGAGAACGATCGAATAAACAGTCCGTAACCTCTTTATCCAGCAAATGGCGGTACTTGCGGAGTGAAGCAGCTGTCATACAGGCGGTCCACTTTGGAGGGATAAATATTTAAGCTCTAATGGCAGCGATTCAACCAGTGGTTTGCGCGGGTGCCTGGTTTTATGGTACAAGCAAAGTTGCACGTTACGTAAGCACCTGTCTGTCGATACTGCCCGTTGTGATGTGAACTTCACTAAGCAACTCCCAGATAGGGTTAATGATGGAAACTTTGCGCCAGACGTTCGGTGACGCGATTCTCGTTGACATGATCATGTTTCTTGCAGTTGCATAACTTGCGCTCTACGAACTAGCAGACTTCGCGGCACTAGTTGGATGTCTCTAGAATGTTGTAAAACTCAGCTTCTTGTAACAGACATGTTTCAAAGCAATTAAGTTCTTTTCAAAAATAAGGTAGAATCTCCCTTTTTACTGCTTCTAAGCTACTGTTTTTGAGACAACCTGTCAATATTAATAGCTATTGATCCATACTGAACCAACCTAGAACCATGCCAGCTGCTGTGTGCCATGCTCGTAGCGTTTTTCTTCCACGGTGCAAAAGTAACTGTGTGTGTCTGTGCTAATCAGAAAGACACACCCAGAAGCGCAGCCGGGTTGGGAGCAACGTTTCCGGGGCAAACTGTCATAAAATCGTAAACTGCATCCTGCTGCCTGACACGGCCGACTCATTACCGTCCGTTCCATGCCGCATCCCGCTCGTTATCCACACGGAACTCAATCCAAAGGCGGTTTAAAATTAAGTTTTGAAAGTTAGCAGCTGATTCGAATGGTTCCCGAAAGGATCGGGAGCGCATCGAGGACGGGAGGGGGGAGAGGTTTTTATCGTACATTTTCTCAGCCTTTAGTCCCGGTGACAGGCGGCGAGTTTGCAGGGTTTCCCGGAGGCGGCCCGTTTTATGATCACATTTCAAATCCTCATGCTCGGGGCGTCCCTGGGACCGTAACTAGGAATTGTTAATCACGCCGTTTCTCTCCCTAGCTCGTTTCGTTCGCTCTTGTCATTTTTTTACTTCGCTCAGTTGCTGGTTTAATCTGTATCGCCTTCGTTCGGACACTTTGTTGGGTGTAAGTTTCGATATAAGTTAGCGCCATAATTGCGCGCGCCAACGGAAGGAAAATTGTCCTGCTTTGTCAGCTAGTTTATTGGGTGGGAATAAATGCGGGGAGAAGGACCTTGCAAAACCTTTCTTTTAATTTTTGTACTTTTTTGCGTTTGAGTTTCAACGTTGAAGATCCAATTATTAAAAAAGATATTTACGAGAAATGTGAAAACAGTGGTGCAAGAATATTTGCATAGTTTAAAATGTGTGCATAATCGTTCTGAAATAAGTTTCGTCTTAAAACAAAATGTAATTAATCTCAAACAGCCACGGAACATTGCCAAACCAGTGCTAATGGAATTTGTTTTAACCCATTCCCAAACCAATTCGGAGCACCCCCCGCTAGGAACCAACGCGAATAAAAAAAAACCGAAATAATTCGCATCGGAAATGAATTTTGAAATTGAATTCATTTAATTTTCACCCAAAAGGCAGCAGCCGTGAGTTGTTTACCAACTACACAGCTCGCATTGCGGCGCGGCAACAGAGCGTGGCCTGGGGATCGGCAGATCGATTTCACAATCAAGTGCAGCTAGTTAAAAATCTGTAGAAAGCGACTTGCGGACGCTTCGTGCAGTTTTCAAAATTGGAATGTAGCAAAAAGAGGCAGTGGAATAAGACGGTGCTGCTCTTTTGAAACCGTGGAAAAAGCTAAAAAATCGAACAAATCCACAGACACAGACGGTTGAGACAAAATAACTACTTTAGTTTCGCACTGGCGCCATTCGGATTTTTGTTGTTGGCGGAGGTTGGGTGGTGGGCTTTTATGTGCGCAAGAAAACGCTCCCCGAACAAACTTGCAGCGCAGGTTGCTGTTGGTGCGTCGGTGGCGGGCGGTCGCGTCACGCCCAAAAGGCATCGATAGTGCATTGCGATTGGTGGAAGGGGGTAGGAATCTGATCACCATTACCCGCTGTACGGGCGCGTCGTTATCTTTCGCCTCGGGGCTCGTGACGAAGGAACGAGCTGCCGCTGGAACGACGCCCAACTTTTCGTTTTCATCTTATCGCCTATTTCTTACGGGTGGCAAAGTTGCCTGGCTGGAGCCTCGGCTGGAGCCAGCGATCTCGCCCCCGTGGGTGAGTTCTCCCGGACCGGATCTTCCTCCTGTCGCCCTTAAATCATGTGCATTCTGATTTATCTTCGGCGAGGGAGAGCGAGCAAGAGAAGAATTCACTCGTGAGCGAGAAGGAAGGCGCTCGCCAGCAACAGCGCATCCTTCCTTTTGGTGCCGGAGAATGACGGTAACGAATGTGTAAACCCGGTGGGCAAAGTTCGATGGCGTGGAAGATTTGGAAGGTGCAGGAGCTGGCTGAGAAGCTGGGCATGTTGAGCGCACTTGTCGTGGGTTCTGGGAAATGGTCCAAAATAAAAGTTGCATCCTCGGCTGGCGAGCGGCTGGCAAACTCGCCCACCCCGCTCTGTCGGCCATTGTTCCCTGGGTGAAGAGATCACCTATACAAGCACACTTTCCCAGCGCACGGTCAGCATGCACAAGCTGATCGCACTTCACGGACTCCTCAAGTGGCGCTCGTGAGGCGTTGAAAGGATCAAAACAAAAATTGAAAGGAAATGCTACAGAGTAACCCACACAAAAAGTAGACAGCGAAATGAATGGAAAACTTTGCCCATATCAGGCAACACGCATACATCTTCCTTTCTTGGAAGCAGTGCAAGGGATGCTCGGCCCGGCTGGCTAGCGACGCACCCCAAGGCCAGCACGATAAGATGAAATTTGCTAACGAACAAGCTGTACGAAAGCGAGCAAATGGATTTCGCCCGGGAAGGCTTTGCGTGGGATGCTTCATCCAGCCAGAACCAACCGACGGGCCGACACACCGATATCGATGGTTGATCCGGGAACGGAGCAGCGTATGGCGTTCGGCTCGATCGATACCTCCCGGGCACGATCTGTGGTGAAGGTTGATCGCGTGCATTCTCGCCTGTCGCCATTCCAACCAATCGTACATTATCTCAGCGGCGAGAAAGTTCGCAAAATCGGTCCCCTCCCGAAAACCTATCGATTTGCTAAAGAGTGAACTCTTCCGTTTCCGCAAATCGCCCCACGGGGAGGAAAGGAAGCGACAGGGAGCCATGCGAGCCGCCTGCTAGAAAGCATTGCAACATTGCATCCGTAGCTCCATGGTCGACCGAAAATGGAAATGCTCCAATGTGGGTTGTGCGGTTGGCGGACGGGCGGTTGTGCTGTTTGATGAAATTGTCAGTTGACCTTCCACGACTGGCACCCCCGTTTGCCGGGCTCGGTGCGAAGGGTGCCAATGTAGTGGAAATCGATTTCGGTGTCAGAATCTGTGGTGGTGTATGTTCGAATGTTTTCGTTCGATTCGCTCCTGAATGGAGACGCCCGGTGGCTGATGCCAATGGAGACGCCTGGTCGCTTGTGCAGATGGAGACGCCTGGTGGCCTGCTCACGTTTTTGCGAGCTCGGCATCGTTACACCTGACCTGGCGAGAGTCAAATTGAATTAATTTGCATGGGACGGGTTTTCAAGCGAACTATAGGTTAAACCTCGCGGATCGTAATGAATTTTTTTTCCGCTCCCGCACAATTACGTGCGAATGGAAATGGAATTAACATTTGCTGATTAGTTTACGGATGGCATACTTTTTCTTTGTCCACAACCATACTTTGACCTTTAGTTTTGCAGCTCAAAACTTGAGTAGTGCTACCGCCACTATAAGGAACGCCCGGCACACGTTCCTTAATTTCACGCGCCACCACCAATAAATCACCACTAGGAGGGGCCCCCAAGCACCGGCGGGCGTGGGTATCGCATCGGCAATCGATATTCCGGCGGTTACCGTTGACGGCTCATTGTGGCCATCGTGGCTGTGCCGTGTGGTGGACGCGCGGAGACGCGGGAAAACGGAGGCAAAATAAATGTTAAATAAAACGACACAAATTCGTTCGCGCCCCACGCGGAAGGAAGCATGCGCAGGGGACGCGCAGGGTGGTGGATTTATTTTTCGCGGTTTGACAATTTACCCAGCAAACGGCAGTGGACAAGGAAGGAAGGAAATGTCAGAGGAAGAAAAAAAAACAAACACCAGAACAGAGATTTCATTTCATCGTTCGAAAGGATGTCCTTTTGCCGGTAGGTGGCAAGGTGGCAGTGCCATTTGCAGACATGACATTGCGGTTGGGACGGGCCCGGTCCCGGCTTCCCATCATAACACTGTCACAAAGTTCGCTCTTGCCATTGCGCGAGGAATTGATTTTGTGTAATGAATTGTGCCGTGGACTCCCGCTCATGGAGACCGCAGGAGACCGGGGAAATCGGCGTCGACGAGAGACAGCGGACGGAAAGCGAAGTACAACCGAAAACAACGCCCGTTCCTGACCGCGCTCCCAAACGAGGGGTGCCCAAACTGCGACATCTTTGATGTCGTTTGTCAACTCCCTCGCCACGTTCCAACCCGGTCGCTCGGAGCTCCCGACGCGGCGGGACATTTCGTCGCAATCGAAAACTTTCCCCAGGCAGTGCTTAAGCGACGACAACACGGAACGCTCGCCGACCGGTGGAGGACATTTGCTTTATTGCATTCATTTCGTTCATTCCTTCGATTATTTATGTCGATTTTGACCAGCGTGGGGCTGCCGGTGCAAGTTCTCCTGCGGCAAGCGTCGCTCGCACACGCATCCTTTCGCCGTCCCACCGTCCGTCGGTAATGTCAACCTTGGTTGAGATGTTTTTGGGGTCGGAGCGGTGCGTAGATTGATATTTTACGTCACCGCCGTGCTTTAATCCGTGCACAGTTCCGGAGCAGCAAACGGCGCTGAAGCTGAAGCCAGATGCGGTGAGACTGTTAAAACTTTCATAAAGATTAGCTCGCCGGCTACTGCTGCTGGGTTGAGAGGAATCGAATTACGTCCGGTCATAAAATTTGCACAACATCGCATCGTAGCGCACCGAATGAATCTCAATAACGCATACCCGTGATGTGATCGATATTGGGAAAGTTTTGCGCCCGAAGAGTGGCCCGAAGCGCTGGCGAAGCGGCGCACGAGCGCGGAAGAAACCGAGCGCCCGACAGCCGAGAAGTTTGCCGGGAAAGGGAAAATTTAATTTCTCATCCCTTGTTTGCACGTGTTTTGCATTCGGCCAAAGGTGGGCCGCTCCCAGGCGCAGGGAAAAGTCCGAGAAAAGATTTTACGATCGATGCCGCATCGTCGTCGTCATAAATATTTTGTCTCGATTTTGCTCTCCGGCAGCTGGCATCGGGCCCATCGGGTCGGATTTATCACCACCGGTGCTGCCAGCTTCGGCCGCTGGTGGGATAGTGGCACGGTGTGAAGGTAGTGTAAATACGTACTCCTACGTTGCACGGTCCGGGAATGTGTATTCTTAGCAGCGAAGCAATCTGTTCCGCCAGCATCTTAAGTATGTCGTTCATCGGGGAAAAATGCGAAGAAATGTGTTGATGAAACTTTGGTTTAGTTTTGTTCAAGCGTGACGCAGTTTGGCAGATTCTTCAAAATAATTGGTGTATGTTTTGTTTATGCAAATATTCAAATTATTCATATTGTTTCCGTTGTTCTTAAGCATAAGAATAAATCATATTATTCAATATAAAAACTTTAAAGAGACTTTACTTCAACTAGTGCTGTTTTACCATAAAATGTGTATATCATTAGTACAAAGAAAAGTATAGCAGATATAATGATTAAGAAATGCTAAAACAATGAAATAACATAATATCCTTTGAATAAGCCACACTGAATTTTAGTATTCTTTAGTATTTTAGTATTCTTCTACAGGCTATAGACAAAAAAACAATCTTTGCTACACAAACTATCCAAATGTCAAAGTATGTTCTTCTTCAATCACACTGGTGGAATGTGTGTCTGCAATAGAAAACTTCTCACATTATCGATTTCTTCACGATATGTTTCACTAACGACCTGAAAGTTTCGACGTGCATTAGATCAAAGCACTCACATGAATTTCCATCGTTGGACGAAAAGAAGGCACAGGTTGCTTCAATTTCATTAGCCACTTTTTCATACACAAACCTCGTCATGTGATAAATGACGTTCACCGGAAGAACGAAAGTAAGGCGAGCATATATGACGAAGGGGGCCTTCCTTATTCACCGCACACCAGTGCAGCCTGCTGGTGCATCGCCTCAGGACGCGTTCTCGGTGGCAGAGGAAATCGGGACAAAAAAGACACATCGCTTTACGACGCTGGTTTCTCTGCGTCATAAAAAGCAATCAACGTTCGGTGCTTGCCACGGGTGTACGATATCGTGTAGTTTATGCCGTTTGCGACGTTGTTTCGCATACGGCCAGAACTCAGGTGAAGTGAACGCACTCAAAGATGCGCCATAATGAGTCCGTAGGAAATCATAAAACTTCAGGGCACCACCCTTCCAGGAACTGGGCCACCGGAAGGCCACGCAGCGGGAGACAGCCCGGCTGGAAGACTAAATGTTATCTTCCCACGGAAGTGGCCCACCCCGTTGTGGTTACGAAGTCAAGGAAAGCAATAAAACGACACAGTCAACGCGGTGGTGGTGAGATTTTGGTCAACCGCAGGGCGGACGCACTGTCTGTGTGTGTGTGTTTGCGGTCCTCGCCAGAAGTAGTGCTAAGAATAGTTTCGATCCTAATTCGAAGCAATCGAGCGAATGCCCGTAGGGATGTGTAGCGTCGTAAAATATCTGCCGATTTTCTTCTTCCGGATTATGCTGCCGAAAGGTTCATAAGAAGGTTTAACGCGGCAGGGGTCACGTGGATCGTTTGGGTTGCCAGCAGATACGGTTAATAATTGATTCGAGTGGTTCAGGTGAAACATGTTATAATTGCATCAAATATGCAACAAGTTTTGTGTATAAGACGACGTTTTACTTTTTTAAGTTCATATTCGTTTTACTCACACGTTCACCTGAGCTTTGTTGCTTAAGAATAAGGTGAGTTTTTTTTTACAAACATGTCAATATATCAGATACATTTGTTGTACTACTACTTATGTACCTTCAGACATATGAAATCTAGACGACTGTTTTGAAGATATGTTTTATGTTCTTCAATTTTTAACCTCAAATCCAACTGAAAAGCGTTACTCTCACCCGGGTCGGGTTCGTTTATTTAACATCTCGACCTCTTGTGTTTGATCGACCTTTATCTTTCAATGTCCGCAAAAAAAAAAACAGCCATCCGTTCTAACGACTTCGGTCATGTTTGATCCTGCGCTTGTTTGTCGTGCGCTATTCATTACTTATTGATTTGTACGATCCATTTGCTGTGTCGCTCGGTTCGCAAAAACCTTTCTCACTCCTTTCGGGAGCTGTTTTTTTTCGCTCCGCTTATGTCTCATGCGGCTCTTTCGGCGGAGTTATTTCGGACTGCTCTCCCGTCTCGTGCCTTTGTTGTGTGAGAATTTGCAAGCGAAATGGAATCCCTTTCCGAAATGATCTGACTAATCCCGGGGTCTGCATCGTTAGATCACGCTCGCGCGGTCTGATCCGCGTCTGGTTGCGTTTCAGCACGGCATGGGAGTTCGATGGGACAGCGATGGCTTAGAAGTCGCGCAACACAAAAAAGCACACCACCTTCACCGGAGAATTCATTAAATAGAGAGAATGTCGGAGCCGCGCTAAATTTTGCATCAATTTAACACCCCTTTGTCTTTGGGTCGCGCCCTTTACCCATTCCCGAGACTTTTCACCGAGATCGGTTCGGTGAAAAATCACACCCCGCCGCCCCCGAAACCCGAGCACTTCGGAACGATCTCGGTCTCGGTTGGTTCTGTTAAATACGGAATGAGCCGTAAAAGGATTAAATCCCGCGCCGTACGTAAGGGATGAAACACGGTGGCAGCCCTTCATTTGAAACGAGAGTACCTTTGCCCCATTGCCGACGCCCAGCCCCGAACCAAAGCAAATGGCAAAAAGGTGTGAAGAAATCCGCCCGGGAATTGATCTGCCCCGGTGCGCCGAAGAACGGGCCGGGTTTCGGTTGCTATTTTCGAATCTCGACAGCAATCGGAAATAAAGGTGTCGGCAGGGAAAGCTTGCCGTTTTTACCCGTCGTTGATGAAAGTTTTAACAGAAGGTTTCGGTAGAACCAGAACAAAAAAAAAAAAACGGTGAGTCGTGTTGAAAAATGGGTTGTGTCCCGTGCAGGGCCCTTTGGTAGTTTTGTGCTAAAAGCAACACTTCGGAGCAACGACAACATTCCGGGCGACTCCTCCCTTCCTCGCTGCACGAAGAAAGGAACGCGTGCTGGGTGCCGTTTCACGTCTTGAGACGCTGCCGGGCAATTTGGCACGTTACTATAAAAATACATTTTACGAGCATGTTATGGGCTGCACGGGAGCTCGTGGTACTGCGATGCGAGCTTTAATTGCGAGAAATCACATTAACTCGTACGTTTTACGCCAGTTGGCTCGTTATTTCGGGACGGGGGAGGTGGACGCCGAGCTTTTGCAAGCGCAATGAAACAGTTTGTTTTAAACGCAAACATACACACACTCACACGGTTAAAAGGGTAGTAAAGTAGGGGCTTAAGTGATTGCATTAATGTTTGAAGCAGAAGGTGCGCTTATGGGAGGGCCTTTTGCTTTGATTCGAAAGCTTTGTTTGCGCGTCGATTTACTTTGTTGCGCCGTTCGAGTTGGTAGATGTGTTATTCACTTGTTGCGTGAATATTTGGGTTACTATCGGAGATCATTCAGGATTTTTCTCTTTTATCTTGTTCATTTCTATGTTTATGCTAGAGTTTTGTAAGGTAAGATGTACGAATTGAATGGTTATAAGAACTTAACGAGCCAACGTTAATAAAAAGAATGTTTTAAAATTACTTCAGTGTTTAGTTTGTGAAGATATCGTATTAGATGGCCAAAAATAAATATATATTTCTATTTCTACCCATATAAAATTCGATTTAATCTGCGATTTGGAAGCCCCGATAGAGAGCGGAACGGTTACGAAGTTCGTTTTCCTTATGCGGTGGTTCGATTCCTCCGTTTTGCATGTTTGCTCTGTTTTAAGCGGTTGGGCAAAATCTACCTCCATTACTTTCACCAGGCAAACGACGAAAGCGCCACACTCTTTTATCAACACACGTGCAGCACCAGCAGCCGTAAGCGAGAAGTTGTGCCATTAAACTTCCCTCGATCGACGGAAAATTTCCACCCGTGGGAAAAAAAGGTGCAATAAAACATGAATGGGTTTTGGGGAAAGCAAAAAAAAAACTCCACGTTACAACAGTGTGGGTGGCGAATGCAGCAGCAACAACAACAACAACAACGGAAAGAAGGAAACCAATTCCCTAAACTCACTCTCCGCCGTGCGACCTTTACTGCCGGCGCTAGAAGGATGCCGTCGACGGTGCAAATCGACCCCTTCCACGGGTGGCGGTGGCGCGAACACACCGTTCGGTCGGGGAACGGAAACGAGAAGATAAATATCTGCATAGGAATGGCATTCACGGTGCAGCGGTGGTACGGCGATCGACCGGTTTAGCTGGCTTCATTGCATCGTCATTTTCCGATTTTTCTTCCGCACCGCTCGAGTGGCTGTTACCGTCGAGTGGGTGGGACGTGAATTGGTTCCCCTCCCCCCAGCTAGAATGCACTTTCACTGCAGCGTTTTTGTTGTTTACTTTGCTCCCTCCAAACTCCTTCTCTCCCTGCGAGGTGCGTTGTGCTATGCAGGAGTCCATCAAAACGGCACCGGGGGCAGCAGGGCGGTGAACCGTTTCCTGGGAAAGTATTAACAGCTGGCAGGCTGGCTCAGCTGCTCGAGTCGAGTCGAGTCGAGCTGGGCAGTGAAAAAATAATTTGTAATAAGGAAAGCACGTTTTTCACCCACCCTACGGTCTGTGCAGCAAAAAGGCAAGCTTCTTATTGTCTTATTCACTTCTTTGTTGCCTGTTTTTTACCCACCGCTCGAAGCTGCACCCAGCACACCACGAATGCGACCGTGCGGAAGTGAATTGGGACCCCTCCCCGAAGTGGATGACATCGTATTTTTTATTTTAATTCACTTTTTCCCTCCACGCGGACGCAGTTTTTTGCGTCAGTCATTCGCCGAGTAAATTATTCATGGCCACGCGAACCCAGGCTGTATTTGTTGCGATTGCGGACGCGTTCGATGAAGATGGATGAGAAATTACGAACCGAAAGACGTATGGTTCCAATCAGACAGAAAGGCACGGGCGCAACTAATACAACGAAAACAAAAAAAAATGGACGACTGTATGGCTTCGTTTCGATGTGCCTTTTTTGTGCCTCCTCTCATTGCTGACTGTTCTATAGAGGAGGGGAAAAAACTCCTGCCTGCCTGCCTAAGGATTTACGGCCAAACAGCACCGAACAACACTCCGCAGACAAGACGTTTTGGTCAGATAAAAAAAGATTGCAAAACTCGCCCGAAGAGGCTTCAATAGTTTGCCTGTGTGTCTGGTGCTTAGCACATTATCTTGGCTTTGCCAGTGCTAATTTTTGATTAATGATTTTGAGCGTGCACATTTCGGCGTGAGAAGCTACCCACTTTGCGTAAAAAACACTCGTTGTAGGGAATTTTTATCGCGTCTAATAAGCTGCGCATCTGTCTGCAACCGAAAAACACCCAACAGTGTGGAAAGAAGGAAAATTTAGAACCAAGTTTTTTTTCCGCGGCGTGCTGTTTTCTCCCCTTTAAGCAAGCATAACGTTCCCAGCATGATGGATAGTGCTGATGTTTGAGTCCGCTCCCGGGAGCACCCTAAATCCGGATGTTTGGAAAATTATGAATTTCCAGTTTGCTTTGCGCTCTTTCTCTCGGTTCGCCCGTCTTGGCCCAATCATGTTGCGTTTGCTTTTCCAGTCCGTGCAAAACAAACCCGGCAAAACGGCAAAGCGGGAACGGAAAATCCATAACCTTTCGTTCGCGACAAGAATCCGGGAGCAAGCATATTGAAACATAAATCAAACATTTGCGGTACCATTCCGAGCGTGGCCGATGGGTTCGTCGATGTTTATGTCATCCAACCCACGCGGTCGGTTCCCGGGGATCATGACCATTTTGCGTTCGATTTAGCTCGATTTTTGTCTCGCAAGGTCAGAATCAATGAATGGATGGATTGGGTTGGGGTATTTTTTCTGCGTTCACTTCCCACATTCCCTAGAATTTTTATTTTCCCAGCACACTGCTGATACATCATTCTTGCGGATGTGGAATGCCGTTGCCAGTTGATGGCTTCGGGCAGCCCTGATTGGACAGTTTGTTGCTGGGGACAGTATGAATTGAGTTGTTAAAGGGAGACGTGTGCGAGTCGGCGACATTGACGGGCTGTGTATGGCATGGCATTCGCTTCCAGATCGGTTTTCTCTCTTCAATGCTGTCAGATGAGGGGCGACGGATTGGAAATACTTTTCTCCAAATGAAAAGCCTTTTCAGAGGTGCCTCCGAGTGGGGGGAAACGATCGCAAACACCAAACAAACCTTTCGAAGCACTTTTTCTCCGGCGGCTGCCTCACAAACCGGTTTCTTTCTCCGACGGGTGCTGTAACTTTTCGAACTGGAACTTTTCCTTTCCGGCGCAACAATAAACACTCGCGCGAAGGGCATCAACGGAGGAGTGCCACACTCGAATCACGAATCACATTAGCTGGATGCAGCTGCACAAAGCACCCACCGTGACACTGACGGGGCTCTTTATCACTTCTCGCTCACGCACACAAGCACACACTTCCGTCGTCGCTTCCTGCCGCGTCAGTTCCGGGCGGGAACTTTAGTGCCTTCTCTGTGATTACCACACTCTCGGCTGGTGTCCTTGGGGTGATCATTTTCGGACTTTTTTGCGCTCACTTATTTCTCGTCCTGCGTGGGTCTCAATTCCACCGGAGCGTAATGCACTTGGATAAAGCACTACAGCGAGTTGAGCGAGCACGTGGGGACTACGTAGCGAAGAAGGGTGGATTCCAAACTGTTTGGTCGAATTCTTAAGGCTTTCTAATGAGTTGGCTGGCTGTACGAATCACGGGATCGTTCAAACGATCAAAATAAACACATCTAACAGTGTATTGTTGTGAGAGTGTGTGTGTGTGTGTAGAAAATCTGTTTAGACGTTTTTCGAGCACCTTGACGTTGCTGGTTTTCGGTTGTTTTCGTGTGGCAATTTGCAACACCCGTTTGAAGCTCCTGCTCGTGGCGTATAAGCTCCTTGCGTAATCAGACGCATCAAGCGATCACGGCTGGATCACAGCTGGACCAGGTGAAGTCGTAGACCACTGGATCCCTCTGTCTTGAGTGTCCTTGCGCAAAGCCCCGATGAATCATCCAGACGGGGATGCAAGTCGGGATGTAAGTCGAACAAAAAGACGCGACACTATCACACACTGGTAGAAATATTGCTGGTGCTGTGTAATCCTCGCGAAATGCTTGCACGGCGTGTGGGTGTGTGTGGGTGTGCCACCGAACTCGGCCACTAAACTGCAGCGAAACGGTTCCCGGGTGTCGCCTTCGAACTGCCTTCCTCCGAAGCGACCGAAAGCGTCGTGGGCGCGCGTGTCTGCCTTCGGCTGTTCGTGAAGTTTCGTCACGGTTGTGACGTTTTTTTAGGAGCCGTGTTGCACTCAGGATGCGTTCGGTTTGTTGTTTATGAGAGTACTGGTTTAAGGGATTTTTTTGCCTTTCCGTTGCTTTTAAGAAATGGCTCCCAGTTTTCAGAATCGATAGCGCACCACATTCACCGAAGCGGTAGAAGTTAATTTATGTTTACGACACACTTTTTATTGCTTCTAAAACACTAAAGCACTTTGAAAATCACACAGAAACGCACACATAAACACGCGGCACAGAAGAGCCGTTTGGAAAACAATACAGCAACAGCGGCGTTGTTGAGCGACGAACCGAACCGATTACAGATCTCCTCGCGCTGGTGGACTTCCCTTCGGTGGCAGGTGCGTGACGATACGATGGATTCCAGACGCGCGAACGAGTGGGCGGTGAGCGTAGAGTGCGGAGGGGTGGGGAGGTGGTTGGAAGTATTACAGTATTAAAACAAAAATCAATCCGACACACAACATCAAAAAACCCGCAACCGACCGACCGACCGACCGCGACCGTACCGGACGACGTCCTGGTAAGCAATGGGGGTCCGGCCACGGTCCGCCACGAACCGGATCCACCACGAGAGCCCGATCGTTGCGAAACACCTCCCACGCCGCCCGAAAAGGGGGGCGAGCGAAAAGCTCGCCCGGCGGGCATGGCGAAATCAAACCAGCTGACTGCGAGTTACCGAAGCCGGAGCCTGAGTGGCGTCGGGGAGCTTTCGTGCTGTGAGCGCGGCACTCACGGCGGCACTCACCGTGTGTGTTGTGTAGTTTTTGTTTGCCGATTGCTGGAAGGACGTTTCTCTTATCTCAACCACCAACACTATCCAGCACTACGATGGGCGAATGAGAGGGGGGAAGAGAAAGCATCAACGCACGCGGGTAAAAGGATTAGCTCGGTCGGTGTACCGACGACGACGTCCTTCCGGCCTGCTCGTAGCGGAAGTGTTCTTCGTGTGTACGTTTTTTTTTTCGTCGCGATTTCACCCCGTCCGTTTTTCCGAGCGTGGAGGTGTCGATCGTGTCACCTTGTGGCCGGCGGTGGTCAGCCGCGCAGTGAGGGGGAGGGGGGTGGTGGGAGAGAGGTGGAAAACACGGCCTCCCGGGTAGCCGAGCCAAACCGTTGGGTCGGTGGTTCGCTGTTTGGTCGGCGGTCATATGATTAATTGCCAGGATATTCTAATCGATAAGTTGTCCATGAACAGATTTTCTTTCCGTCGACGCATTTATGTGTGCGTGTGTATGTTATGTGTGTGTGTGTGTTTGTCTGTGCGGATGCGTCAAAGGACGCGTGGTGTTGTTACATGGCCAGCGCGAAGGGAATGGAAATGGAAGTATTTTTCCGTCGGTTCCTAGAAAAATTCGTTTGCCGTCTGGCCATGAACTGGGCGCTTATTTTGGTATTCAAAGCCGGGCGAGAATGGGTTGGATGAGATATGTGCGATATTATGATACACATAAAATTGGGCATTCTTGAAAAAAAGTAATAAAACAAAACATGGTGAATGATCTGCTGAACTCTTTTGAGTTTTCTATCAAAACAAAACATGGTGAATAGCTTCAGCATATGCTCAAAGCTTTTTTATTCCACTAGATTCACTGTTTTATGTGTAATTTGCTTATAACTTACAAATAGAATAATAACATTTACAAGTTACGTTTAAAAAGAAATGAATGGGACAATTCTTTATATTTCACTTCAACTTTTAAAATTTGTAATGGAAACTCTCTGCGTCGTGATGAGTTATGATTGTCGTTCATGGGTTTAACCTTGTGATAATTTCCAACTCTTATCAATGGTACTCTTTTAAATTTTAAACAATTTAAATGAAAAATAATCATTCTAATCAAACTAAATCTTTGTGAATTAGCACGAGTCCCCACTGCTCAAAATTGAGATAAATAGTGTTCTAGAATAGCGTTTAAAAAATAGATTTAATTCCTTAAAAGTTCAATGCATATTTGAACCGGCAAAGCTTTTCATAGGTCACACCCGACACGTAACTTCCAAACGAAACTATGTCACTGGTGCAGTTGGCAATGGCTCACTTTTTTGGGGATGCACTCAAAACACCGATACCTATGCCAGGAAGGTCAACCGCTTAATGATCGCCGGTCCATATGTTCCACCGGTTCACCGCCAAAAGGTTCTTGTTACCTGTTTTGGCAAGCGTTGCACGGACGCGCGCTCGATGGTATTAGCTGTCGAGTTAAGTCCACCCTTTTTTGGGGTCAGCTTCAGTTACTTCCTTCCAGCCAGCGCCGGGCTATGGCCTTTTGTGGAGGGAAATATTTCATGCCATCGGTGTTGCCTTCATCGTTTGGGGCGCGGATTAATTTGACCTGATTCCGCACTCTATCTTGACCACGGATGCGATCGAACCGGCCAAGCTCTCGCGTTGCATCTCGTGCCTTCCAGCTTCTCGCGCCGTAGAATTAGCGCCCGTCCATTGATTGGCCGGTGGCAGGCAGCCAAATTGTAATTCCCGCTAATTAATTATAAATGGTACGGCACCTTCGCCGTGCACTTTGCTTTCTTTCCGATCAAGGACAGGCGCATGGATTTTGCAGCGACCGAGCCGGCCCATGGGTGACACCTGACCGTGGCAATCCGGGCGGATAAGCCAACTCACACACAAACACACCAGGGCAGTCCGGAAGCGGGACGAAATGAGCAACGCTTCTGAGGCCGTTCGAGGCTGCATGATGCATGGGTGGACCGTCCGGGATTGATATGGATGAGGCCTGCATTGTGCATCGGGGCAGGGTCGTGCAAATGAAATGGGATTTTCCGTAGCGCATCGATCCGACCACCAGCCGTTCCACCCGGTGGCGGGTGGGGCTTGTGGCAGCCAGCCTAATGATGGTTTCATTTCAATGTTTCGCTATTGACATTGGCGGAACAGGAGCAGGGGAAACGATGACGCCCGTTCGGGGTAAGTCAAACTGCATCGTGGGCGCGGGCTTCGAATGAAAAATTCATCATTTATTTTGATTCGATTTATCGGCCGTCAAATGCGGGCTTAGAATAAACTACACCATTGCGCCACACTTCATTGTGGTTCCGGAAGTGAAACGATTCTAATACAGCCTTTTTTTTGGGGGGGGAGGCCTATGTGATATACTGTTAGGGAAATTTGCATAAATTTACAACATGGGTGAAGAAACAAAATCAGATAATTCGATTTAATAACATTTTTGTGAAAGATTTACTCCAATTTACTTTGCTTGTTATTATACCAAAATCATAGTCTATATGCTTTAATAATTACTTCAATAATGTGTATTTTATCACACCGGTTTATCTAGTCTTGATTTTTATTGGGAGCTGCATCAAATTAAACCTTTTCTTAGAAGGCCGAGACAAAACATTAGTTCAACACATTTCTCACAGACAGCGCCACCGTCTGCATGGTTTTAGATGGAACTAGCTTTTCTTCGGGGGTGTTTCTCGTTCGATTGGATGCAAGAAAATCGAGGAAAGCAATTTTGGATAATAGAAATTTGACCTACATCAAAATAAACCACTCTCACTTCATCCACTCCAACCATTTCCAAGTTTACGGATGAACATCGAAAGTTCATTTCAAGCTTCGTGGTATCTCATGCGTGCTTTAAGTGTGAGTGCTCACATGGGAGAGCTTTGGTGAAGCTTTATAGCTTCAGGAGCTTTTCTCGGAAGATCCGAGCTTTTTGAAGCTTTTTGAATTTCTTGTTTTTCTTCAAGAGCATTGGACGGAGTTTGTATGAATGAATTTTATATTTACAGTAAATGGAAAACAAACTGATACTTTGAATCTTTAAGACAACTTCTTGAAACAACATTATGTCTTTGGGAATAATTTTCATGAATTATAATTAACTTGAAATTCCCAGCATGAATTCTTTATTGTAAACTTGAAGCTAAAGTGAAGCCATCAGATTCTTCTATCACTTTTCCCCAGAACCCCAGAACTCTCCAAACATACATGTTTCCCCCCCTCCCCAACCAAGACAACCGCATTACTTCCACCTGCAAAAGCTAACTCTTTACGTTTTGCGTTTTGCATAACGCAAACGCCCGAAACGTGCAACGCCGAGTGACAACAGTTCGTGCCAAGGAAAGGATGTTTTTACAATTTTAATGAGCACGTTTCGTGGTGATAATTTGCCGCGATTTATGAATATTGCATGTCGCGGTATGTCGCGGTATGAGAGCATGGCCAGTTACCGGGCACGGTCTGCGTTTCCCGATGGTCGTTCCGGCTTTCATTTCCGCTCGCTGCAACGCTGAACCTGCTCACTGGCCTTCAATTAGCGTTCACAGTCGCGGTGGACAGTGATGGACGACAGTGTTGTGATAGGCTCCAGAGAAGGGATACGGTGTGGGATAGAGGGACGAAATGAAACGGCTCACAAATGTGTGTAATACTATGCGTTTTGTTGTGTAGATGACCGGGAAAACAGACATACAGCACAAAAGTTGCCGTGATCTGCAACGAATGGTTTCCAACGAATGGTTTTAGTTGAAAGAAGATTAGCTAACTTATTTTTTGTATAATGTTCTACCGTTTTCTCTAAAAGTAGCACAAGAAATGAACCATATTCTATAATGGGAACTCTTAGCGGAAGTCGATATGTTACCAGCTAAGTGCAGATTAATTTTAAATACGTTGCTTGAGTCACTATCGCTACTTTCACTTCTTCCACTCGTAGCATGTTCGCGAGTCAAACTCACATTAAAAACGGTTGTGCACACAGCCATGTACCCATGTGCGTGTGTGTGTGCGAGCACGGAATGATTTACGAGTGCATTTTCCGCCAATTGTCGCCTTGGCAGCGAGCTGCCACCATGTACGTGTGCGACCGTGTGCATGTGGGTAAAAGGCACATGTTTGTTGTTTTTATGCCGTGTGTGTTTTTTTGTTTCGTTGTTTACGGCAGTTCGGCCTACGGGTAATGATGCGGTACCCTGAACGGTGTGACAGGGATGGGACAGTTTTAATTATTCATTTTCGTGGAATAGTACAACCCCAATAGCTGGAAGCGGTGAATGGGCTAGTGTGTTGTCGTTTTTGTGTTGTTCCGACCAGTCAGAAGTCCGAATTGGAAACAACCATTTCATATGCTTCCGAACAAAGGACGGATATCGCAAGTAAATGTAAAACTGTACTGGTAATGACATTGATTTGTTGTATTCCTCATTGTATTCTTCATTTAAAGTTTAACGATAATGTTAAATGATGAGAATTGAGCGCTTTTTTATTGGAATAGTAAATGTTTCGAAACCACGTTTTCATTATTCTGAATTTAAACACTGTTCCATCATCAAGTTCGATTTTTATTTAATTGAAATCTGTAAAAACATATTTAAGAGATTTAATTAATTTTGAAAATGACCATGCGCCTCCATTGGTATTTTACGAAGTGATCACAAATGTTTTTTTTAATTCAATTTTTATCATTTGTAGTTATATAAAGCTGAAGCAAGAAAAAACTGTAAAAACAACAGCTTTCCGATTATAAGTTGTATACAAATTCACACGGTAATATTTGGTAGATAAACAAGTTAAAAAACAACCATGCGTCTCCATTGATGTAATCGAACATAACATAAAAACATAAAAATAGAAGACTTTTCGAAATAGAAGAAGAAGAATCCTGGTGAAATCGATACTGCTGTGCCACAGCCTCCATTCAGAAATCATAATCCAGCAGGCAATTAGAGTAATCAAGCTGTGTACGGTTCCTGTAAATTACGTATCGAAATAAATTCTTTTCACCTTTTGATATTTGCTCCTGCACACAAACATCAATAATTCCTAGCATAAACACATTTATCCACCAACTAATCAGCACTCATCTTCCGTTTGCGCTTTCGGCTCCAAACCCCCCCGAAAACATACTGGTCGGTAAATTATCGTCTCGGTCGGTAAATAATTGAACTGTTGATAATGTTGTTTATCGTCACCGACCTTTCCGGTCTAACAGTAAGCGGCTAGGCAAGAACACCACGACAAACCTCCAGCACCCGTCATCGGACGTCGCGGGTCTTTTCATTCACAAGCGGTTCCTCTCCCTCCCAGCGCATTTGAACGTGCACGTAGCGACAGGATTGCGTCATCATCGGTACCATTACGCACCGATATCCCGTCAATAAAGAGTCGCCTCGCTTTATTCCACGCATGAGACGTGGCACTGAGACTCGGGAACATGAAGCTCCACCGGGGAGCACGTACTCTCCGGATTCCTGCCGAATGCAAGCGAGAAGCCACTTCCAGGAATCGGTGTAGGAAACAATCAGGAATCGCTTAGCGTCGAACATTTCGGTAAGTCCAGGAAGAAGATTCTTCCATGCCCTTTCTCCCACTCGGTGTTTTTCCTCTCTAATTCTACTTCTTGTGCAACTTGGCGTGCTTCTTGTGTCGATGTTGTTAAAAGTATTAGGCGGAAATTTAATCAAATATTCATCCAACCAGTTAGCGGGAAGCGCTGTCCCTGCTCAGAAATTGCACGTTCGAGGCAATGAAGAAAGAGAGAGAGAGACAGAGAGAGAGAAACCGCAAATAGTCCACGAGAGCAGACAGACGAGGGGTTTCTGAAAGCATCAACCCTCGCGAGGATATGTGCTTGAAGAGTTGATTGAGAGCGTTTTTCGGGATGCCGGGTCGCTATTCCAATCTCATGCGCTTCCGGAACCGGGAACCGGGAACGGGACCCGACGCCGTCAAGCCGCCATTCACGGCGAGGCATTGCCGCGGCGTACTCTTTACATCGGTTGAATAAATGATGGAATCATAAAAAAGCGGTACCGTCTTGTTTAGCGTCAACAGTAGCTGCCGTAGGTCGGTGAACAGGAGACCCAGCGGGCAGAGTAGTCACTTTGCCAAAGTTCGTCGTTTAACCAAACTTCCGCAAATGACTTCTCTGCCGCGTGCCCACCCTGCCGGCAATATAGCCTCCCGGGGGCATACGTGCATATGTTTGATTGGAACGGGTGTGGTTTAGCTTGGGCAACCGCGAAGGGGACGTGATGCCACGTGTCGGTGTTTTTTGCGTGATTTCGCTCCCTTCCTCACACTCCCCCCCCCATCCGTTTTGCCTCCCATACCTGGCCTGAGAGCGTCGATGATGATGGAAATGATGCCGGTGATAATGATGGTAGTGAGCGGTTTAGTGATGTTTAGAATGTCTTCCCATCCACTCTCGCTTGCGGTCGACCGTGCGGAAGGACGCAGCGGGAACGGTAGGGACATCATGTATTTTTGTACCCGGGGGACGACTATTTACGACTGAATAAATGAAGCTTTTGCGCTCCGTGATCACGCGAACGCACACGTCGAAGGTTACATGCGTGTTTGTGTGCGTGTACATTGGTGTTTTGTTTTGGTTTGCCATCGGTCGTCGCCCGCGTTGATTACGAGCCAGGAGGCAATCAAGGACGCTTCGCCGGAAAAGACAACACATGCGTGCGTGGAGGAAGTTCCATCTGGGACGTGCGTATTTCAAATCAACAAAAGTCGTTACGGCTCGATGGCAACAGATTCATTCCCGGTGCGGTGGCTAATAAAGACTTTAATAGGTGTTCCCATCAGTGGCAGGGTTGGGCATGGTTTGCAGTGACGTTTCATTGTGTACGTATAAATATAGTACTATTGTTGATAGATATTTGTTTTGTGGTCCGTGTTGGAAATTTAATAACGATGAGTTTCCGTACAAATTTCCAGAATAATCAACCTCTAAATGAGTACGAAGAAACTATGTTTTATTCCAGAAAAAGCTTTCGATTAAATTTTTGGTTCAAACATAGTTTAAACTGTGTTTTCAGAAGTTTCCCAAAAAACATTCCATTTAAAGCAAACCCAAACGAGCAGCCTCCACATTCTCTGGCTATAAACTCAATGCGGGTAAACCACGCGATTGTCCACGATTAAGCGGAGGCCGTACAAAGCTCGTGTACAAAAATATCTCTCCGCCCGCGTATTCTGAAAGTATTCCGGTTCGTCCCAAAAATAGTTCCGAGCTTTTGGGCCAAACCCCAGCTGGAAGGTTTCCGTTTACAAGAGCCAGCCAGTGACCACGGACGGTGTTCGGCGAACGGTGTTCAGCAGATCAGCTTCGGGTTTACCGTTGTGCCACTTCAAATAATCGCCTCTCGCTCCGCCTAGGGACCTCATGCCGGGGGTAGGTGCAGTAATGGAACATTGATTATTTTTTGCTGCTGCTGTTTTCCGGTACCTTGACCACGGGCCATCGTGTACTTCTGCCTGCCTGCACATCATACAAGCGCGCTGTACGGCAAAAGAGTTGGGTTTTCCGAGTGGCCAGATTTGGCCTCCCACTGGGCCGTTGGACGCTGGGGTTTCTCGTGAGATGTGACGATTAAATTACACGAACATAACAATTTAGCTACTTGAACTGTTACGGGCGAGTGTGCGCTAGGCACGCTGAGCTGGTGTGTTTGTGCCGTATGCTGTGTTGGAGAGTTTTCGCGCAGTTTATTAAATTGATATGATTTTATAAGAAGCCTTTATAACAGAATAGCAAAAACTTGTTTCATACAAGTATGCATCGCATTTAAGACCTGTTCTATAATGTTCCTATCCCACATAAAAGGCACAAGCACTGCTCTTTTAACGACCGAAAAGGTCAACCTAACGACTGAAATAACACACAGAGCAGCAAGTGTCGGCGCATAATGCGTTCTCGTGTTGTGTTTCGCGATACTTTACGATTATGTCCCCGCTGGAACAGGCCCGCTGGTGTGCTGGGGTTATTGCAAGCGACACAGTGTGATAAGTGCACTCGTGCCCGGTGCAGTGGCATGCATAAAACAGTTTTTAGCTTCAGTTACTGGCTTCATCAGCTTCAAAGCTGCACCGCGCACGTATCGACTCATCCCGGTGGGTACATTTTATTCTGGGTGAGTGGTAGTTTAGAAAGCAGAAAAAGAAGGCTGCATCCCTTGCTTTGATTCATCCAGCGACGTGAGCAGCCGGCAACCGTACGGGCAGCAGGTGTAACCTTGCCCGCTAGTGTCTACTCTTATTGTTGGCAGAAGTGGATGATGCAGTACGTTTCATCGTCCGAGCGATGGTCATTATTTATGAGGCAAGCTCAAACACCCACACCCACACGCACGCACACCGCCACGTCCGTGACACCGGGTGCACCTACACGTACGACACACCGAGAGGAACGTTCAAACGGTCCCGTGAAAGAGGAAGCGAATGGATTAAAGTGATAGTCGACGATCGACGGACCGACGAGGGTCGTCTTTCGGTCGCTGCTCTGCGGCGAACCCGTGTATCCTTCGGTGCTCGTTACGCCCTCCCCCCCCGAAAAGGCGGTAACGCGGTTTGAAGCACCACTTTTCGCTCTTTCCGACGGTCCTTTTGCCTATTGCGATGAAAGTGGAGCGCGTTGCTGTGAGGCTGGCGGGTGGCCGGCGCTCCACCGTGGGAGCAAACTCCATTATGAAGCTTCTGTTACACACGGGACTAGGGGCTGAAGATTTGATTCATCATCTCGTTATGCTGCGGTACGGCTTCTAATGGTACTTCAATATGCATCACCTTTTCGGGTCTGTTAAGGTTCGTTCTTGAATTTTTGTCTTCATTATAGTTCATCCTTTAGCGATTTTGTGCCATCATTACCGGATGGCTGTCGAGCTCGGAAGGGTCTGATTGTCGAAATAAGTGAATAAACTAATAGTCCACCAAAAGAGATCATTCTTACATTGGACAAAGAAAACAGCTGGAATAAAAAAATGAACATAAAAATTCCATAATGGGAACTTTTGTTCGCGAAGGGTTGTGTCCCGGCTAATAGTGTGGCTAGGCAGTGCACATTATTGTTTAACACATATTAACAACGAAAATGATGGCCATATGGACTCATCATTGCCGTCTTACTGTTATACAAAAAAAAACCGCTAATAAAATCACTGGTCTGAATTAGAATTAAAATCGTGTACTAGCTTATTACACTGGTATCAAATATTTGCATACCTTCAGGGGCAAAGTTAACCAGGACACAAACCTTCTCGCTGATACTTACAAAGGTACGTTTTGCGAATCATTTTAAAATGAAATTAATATTCATATTGAAACAATTGATTATTTTATATGATGTTTTCTGCATCAAACATACAGAAACAGTCTGAGGTAATTACATTCATCAATCCTTTCCTTGAAAGCTTTAAAACACATGTTTGCTTCTTCACAGTGCTGCCGGCAGCACCAGCCGTTGTAAATTAAATCCTGCTTTAACGGTCAATAAACCGAACGATTCGAAATAAATCTTTCGCATCATGGTTTAACGCATTACCGGGAAATGGTAAAAGAGAACAAAGGCACAAAAATAAAACATATGAAGCAAACTAGAGGCACCGAGGCTGCCGATTGTGAATATCCGTCTAAAACGCTTCCCCAGCCAGGCGCCTCCATTATCATTCAAAATCCATTATTTTACGAGCAAGTCTTAATCTTTTCATCGCGAGACGTGTTGGCGTGGAGCGAGGCTGCGGGATTAAGCAACACGGGCAACAGACGCGCGAATGGCTTCTTTAAGACGCTTCCCAGCCCATTAACCATTAACTCCAGCGTAACCGGGCGCATTGCCGGTGTGCGCGCACAATTACAACTTCCACCATAAATTTAATAGCGTCTAAATCTAATCTATTACTGCGCGGGCTTTAAGGTGGGCGAGTGGGTGGGCGGGTGCGGGTTTTACGGCGTTCTGGACGCCGCATGCTCTCATGCAGCAAAGATTGATATGCGTGTTAAAATTTTATTTTCGCTCGCATTCCTTTTTTTATGCGGCAGGTACCGTTTACGCACCGTTTGCGTTGTGCCATGTTTGTTTCGGGCTTTTTTTATGCACCCGAGAGGGGCCGCTTTCTCCCGCACAGGTGGGGTTAGCTTCTCGCAAAAGACAGCAAGTAATTAGGATAAATTACTACGCGGAAAAAGAAAAGAAAAGAAGAAAAACTTTGCAGCACGCCCGAGCAGAAAAAAGCACACAGTGTACATAGCAATTAAATAAAAACTTCAATAAAACTCCCACCGCTTGCTTTTCGAACCGCTTAAAGAAGGGTGACAAAGCCAGCCCCCCGAAACGTAACGACAAAGCACCCCCCGAAGGCTGTCCATCTCGTGTGCGTGTGCGCGTTCCACCCGCGGCCCGTGGAAGTCGAAATCTTTGTTCATTTAATTACGTGATAATTAATCTTTCCGCGTTTCGGCAACCGTAACCGTCCGTCGTCCCGGGTTCGCTTCCGTTCCGCGCGGTCGCCATTAAAAATCGCGAAAAGAATCTGTTCCATCATCACCGCACGGCCATCCCTGCTGTCTTATTGCACCAGCGCTGAATGGTGGCCTGCCCTGGGCTCGAGCCTCACAAAGTAACCTGTTTTACGAGCCCCAAGTCTCGTCCCGAAGACCGACGATAGGGAGTGGGGTCTTTTTGTAAGATGAGCCTCCTGACCTACCCTGGACCGGGATCTTTTGTGTGATCCGTCCTCCGTCCGTTCCCCTCAGAAAGCGTCTTGAAGTTGATTCGTTTAGGCTTATTTTACACACCGAGAGCACATGGGTATGGGCCGAAAGGGTGCCGAGATGATCTTCACACCAGCCGACCTCCTGTCGCACTTTCGAAACAAAAACCACCAACTCGTTTTACGGCGTGGTTTTCCCGATACCTGGCGGTGCCCGCTGGGATCGACTCCATCCGCCACGCAAGGGCAGGGCAGGTCGGTAGTGTTTGAGAAATAAAATATAATTTTACTGCCCCTGCGCCTGCTTAAATAAGGCCGTAAACTTTGTCGACTTGGACGTGGATTTTCCCGACGCTCGGGTCTCGGTTTCCTTTCTCTCTCTCTCTGCTCGGATGGGATTAGGAGCTGGAGGTGGAGAGGTTCCTTTATAGCTGCAGAAAGTTTAGCAACAAAAGGACCGAGGAGGAGGAGACAGATTTGCATGGGGAGTTCGTTGGGTCGGTGGGCAGGCCGGGCGGACAATTCGACGCGAGAGCAATTCTTCTTACGGCGTGAGGCTTCCCGTCGCAGCCACGTGGTGGAAGTGCGAGATAAAGAAATCCAACGGCATCATCGTTATGTTGCCTTCCACACCGTGCACCGTCCAAACCAGCAATTTGTTGACGTTAAATGTCAGACGATTTTGTTCTTCAACTCCCACCCCGTGGGCCTCCCAGAGCCGCCCTGCCTCGTGGGCCCGTGGAACGGTGCAGTTCAGAAATCAAATGGAATCATCACCGGGCACAGACAGGGCGCAGAAGTGGGTTTTACAAAATCCAGTCCCACACGGGCAATGGTTGACTTTCGGGCCTTTCTTCTCGAGCACGGCGAACACGACGACGCGAAGCCGAGTTTCGGTGTTCTTTTCTACCCCTCCCATCCAGCAGCTTGGAGGAGGTTTGTTGGAATTGTTGCTGGATGAGGATGATGTTTCCGACAAGCAATTAAACAAATCTTCTGCCGCGAAAGCGCTGCCTTTGCTCGGTTTGGTGTGGGTGTGGGTAGAGCGTACGCGACGACAGACCCATGGATGGGGTTTTGAAGCGGAATCCGGTCTTCGGAAGATGTTGCTGGCTGACGGAAGCCATTGTGGATTATTTAAGCTCTGGAAGCTTACTGCAGTGGCGAATCGCACTGCGAGCACCGAGCAGTGGGTGGTGATTTTCATTTTCCCATTCCGGTTTAGGATTTTTATAGGCTCTATATAAGAGACATTCGGAGCAGAAACGAATCAGCACGAAGAACGTTTTCAGCTGGCGAAAAATGAGTAGAGGAAATATAATGAACCACCACCAGGCAGCTTGGTGCAGTGCAAGCAGTCTGCGTTTCTGGGCAGTAATGGCTGCTAATCCCTTTTTCGCAGTATACAACGCCCCGGGCTAAGACTTTGGGTTGGGGTGGGTGGGTGAATTTGTAAATGGTAATAATTAGCGCTAAGCACCAACGGTCACTAAAGCACTACCACCACCACCACCACCGGCTGAAGGTCGAAGGCCACCCGGCGGCCTTAATCCGGTGACTCGCCCTACCGCTCGCACTGGCCATTTCCCTGGGTCCGGATTTTGGCCGTACGCAGAGCACCGCAGAAGGCGGAGTGTTTTAAGAAAAAATCGGAAACTTAATAAAGAAACAAGCTCAGCTCGAGAGCCGTGCTTTGGTTGGCCACGGCACACGGTCATGTCGTTCGGTGATGATTTTTTCTTCTTCGTGTCCTTCAATGTTTTCTTTAGTCGTTGCTTTTTGGAGGGCAGCGGCTCATTTACCGTGGGCTTACGAAAATAGTGCTGTTTTTCTTGTGCGGTGCGTGTTGCTGGCTTTGACACAACACTGACGCACCGCTGAACACGTCACCGGGTGTGTTATTGATTTTTCTTACGGTTTTATCGCGATGCTGCCCCGGGCAAGGCAACCGTTGGCTCGCGGGAATAGCAACATGGTGCGTTCGTTCGATTTTTGTAGGATTCGTGTAGGTCAAGGATTTTACTGTTGGGATTGCAGGCTTTACAACTTCTAATTCGTTTAACAGATATAAGTTAGGAATGACAATTGAACGCTAAAGTTTTCCTTGCTAAGAGAGAAAATTTCTATAATTTTTTATTGATTTTTCACAAATTTACATTAAACTGGTCTTAAAATTTGACTCAATAAGCGATATATTGGAGCTATATAGGAAAGATGAGCATTTTCTTGTGTCTCGACAATATTTATCGTTAATTAACTAGAAGCGTCCTTGCTAAACAGCACGCTAAATATGTTTTTCACATCAATCAAGTTCAAAAATCGACCGCTTGTTTCAAAGTTGATAACAAATTTACTTTCTATTCTGTCTCTTTCAGAGTGATGCATGATTAATAAAAAAATGTTACGGAAGTCAGCTGGTAGTTCTCGATTTTTTTGTTAGAATGTAGTTCGAGTAATATCACAAGAAAAAGGGATGCCATTGATTGAAATGGAACATGGTCTAAGATGGATGTAATGCATTAATAGGAACGTGAAGATATCGTTGGTGTTACTGACGTCTCCACTGACGCAAGTGGCTCTGTGTTTAAGTCTTTTATAAACAAACTCTTCACCCGTTTGATATGTGGCTGATGTGTAAATTATTCGATGACAATCATGACACGAACCGAAATTAATAGTTATGACAAATTACTTTAATCTTCAGCGTGCTTTCATGTTTAACACAATAATTTAATCTCCAACACACAACACACATTGCTTGATGATGGTTTACTGGCCACCTAGCACCCTTTTGTCACTACTGCAGCCGTACAATCACACCCTATCCGTTTCGCAAGCGCACATCGTGCAGGGCGGGCAGAAAGATAAATTGATTGAAACTAAACGAGGCGCAAAGCACCGAACATTCGCACACATTATGCAGTGTTTCTTGGGTGCAATTTATGATCCCCGCCACAGAAGGCGGCTCGGCTCGCCAGGGTCGGATGTCCCTTATTTTTAGCACGCTTATGCATACCGTAATCGATCGGAATGGTGAGGTGGCGACAATAATGTCTCCGTGCGGCGGGAGATGGTGAAAAAAAACCCCCTGTATCATCGCTGTATGTTCGCCTCGCCGGCGTCGTGTGCGTATTATCGGTGAAGTCATGCATGCACGTGTGAAATATCAGCCCCGTAAGAGATTGTGAGGGAGCCGGGCTCCTTCGGTGCATAAATCGCTGTGCGGGACCGAGTGTCCAGTGTGAAAGTACGGGTGGGTGTGCTTGCCGTGTTGCAGGCGTTGTGAGGATGCTTTATCAAATTTGCCACCACTTCCCTGGGACGCGCTAGTGACCACCCGGAGGACCGAAGCGAAAGCACGAAATAAAGAACAAAAAATAACACACACTCTCTCGCTCTACTCGCATTGTTCCCATTCCGACGGTGCATTAGCCGAGCGTTATTAGCCGTAAATCGTCGGTGCCTTCCGCATGCACCACGCGGCCCGGTGTTCTGCACTGTGAAACACCGTGCCCCGCACCAGCGCCCGGGAGACAAAACGGGTCGTGGACGGGCGCTGGCATGATTTAATGAAACATTTCCGCCGTTTTATGATGGCAATTTGCTCGAGTTTCAGTTCGTTCGGGAAAGTAGGACAGCGGGCGGGAGAGTGGGACGCCGCGGGGCGCGGCAAATTCGATGTCCTGCGCTCGAGTGTGCCGATCATTTATGCACCTGCCATGTGGCAGGCCCGTGGCGGTCATTAGGTGAATGCAGGATGATACATTTCAAAAACGTTCCCTTTCCAGCGCGTGCACGTGTGTGTGTGCGAGTGGAAGTAAATGATCGCTTCCCGTTTTCGGGAAGGGAGCGTTTATCGAGTGGGGAACGTGCGCTTCGGAAATCAATATTGTGGATTTATTTTACTTTCCATTCGCAGGATACTATTGGCAGAAGGCATCGATTGCCAGGGGAGTTTGGCGGTCGGATGGGCCTCGTCGCTGGGAGCGGTTCGAATTGGAATCGAGGCATAAATTATCTGTTACCGAGCCGGCTGCAAACTGTTTGAAGTGAGCGAAATTGCGACAATTGTTAAAGGGGCATTTTAAAGATGAAAAAAGCAAATAAAAAGCACTTGCCATTTTCAGTTTATTGGTAGCTTCATACAAAGAGTTTCCTTCTGGCACGTGTGGAGAAACTTTTTGAGATTTTCTATACCTAAAACCACTCATTCAAACTTACAATTATCATCCGACTATTAAATTGAAAAATTCATTTTCTTTTGGATTCATAAGGCTCAAGAAATTTAAAACCAAGGTTTAAACTACAGTTTCTCCTTCAAATATTTTAGTATTATTTAACCTTTTTGTTGACTTAAAAAAAAATATCTAAAAGGCAGAAGCAAGTTTCCTCAACATTCTAGCAATCCTTGAATCCCCAGAATGAGCGTATTTTTATTTCCCCAGCTCACTAACTTCACACCGAAAGTTCGCACCCAACATAAATCGAATCATGCTGGTGTCACAAACGATCAATTCCGAGCAGTTGGTTCAGTTATCACCCGCCACCCAGCGTCGTAATCGTGTGTACGCGCTCACCCGATCACCCGAGCCCGGTTCATTCAGCTGTCTCGAGTGTCGACGACGCAAATGCGAAACAAATGATAGGAAAATTTAAAATTCAAATTCAAATTTATCCATAAAATGAGTTCATCTAAGCTTGGCCCGTCCTTCAAGGAACGAGGGACCCCGGGGACGTGACACCCGTGAGGGTGGCCGCGGAAAAACGGGAAAAATGCGTCCGCCAGCGCCAGCAGGCCGCGTGCACCCAGGCCAAGCCACGCCACGTCATTATTCTTGCAGGGAAAATTTTATTTGCAGTTTAATTTTCCTCGAGCGCGTCTTTCGCATTTGTTTCGTCGGCTGTGTCGGCGGTCGGGCGGGTGGGGTGGGTCAGGCTGTCAGATGTAGATATATACATATTTTTTTCCCTCCCTCCGTACGAAACGACGCCTGTTTGATGTTGAGGAGTGGGCGAAACGAAAAGAAAAAAACTGCACTCGATTTCCCGTACCGACACCGAGAAAACGGACCAGCGGAGAAGAATGATTATGCTGATGATGATAATGATGACGTGGGGTGAATATTTGAGTTTTATAATATTTACTCGCCGATCGCCGCGAGTGAAAGCTTCCGAATGCTCCGAACTTGCGTGGGGTAGGGGCGAAAAGGCGTAGTCGAACGAACAGTGCCAAATTTGCAAGGTGGTTGAGTGTGATAGCTACGTGACTAAAATTTGATAGGATAGGAGTTTTTTTTCGACAATGGTATTTTTCTTATTAAATTAACTCGTATCGCTATTTGCATTGTTGGGGTATCGTAGCATGTTTCGATATTTGTTACTTTTTCTTCACATGTTTTGTGTTGAATAAAACAAATAAATGTGTTGTGTAGGTATCTCAAGTAAACCCTCAAACAAATTGAAAATAAATAAAAGTAATAAAAACTTCAACACTTACACCCTTTCATAGCCTTATTGCTACATGTTCTTTTTCGAGAAACTATGGCCCCATCCTCCCATCCTTGTACAGTCCACCCACGTTTGAACACACTCACACAAGCGCTCAAGGACGGCTTTCGCAATCGTGTCATCACGTCAACCGGGCGCCTCCACCGGTTGGAATTTAATTTCAGTTCTTAAAGCACCCGGAGACAGATTTAGGTGGAATGGTGATGCAGAGGCACGGTTTGCTGCATGCTGCACACCAACGATGCAGCAGCGACGCCTTAAGCTCGCCGGTGTACCACTGTAGCATTCCCGGACCCCGTTCTCGGTGAACGAAGCTCATCTTCGCTCTTTCCACAGCGAGAGCGTGCTCGCTCGAAGAGTTTTACACGACATGCACGGTAAATCCCCAAATGTCACCTCGGGTAATACAGCACCCGGGAAGTGTGTGTCAGGAAAGAAACGCTTCCTTCCAGGGTGGGTGTGTGCGTGTGTGTGTGTGTGTGTGCACGCGATTGGATGCAATTCATGTGTGCTGTCACGTACGAGAAGACACACCTCGCCTCATCTGGTGTCTGGGGCTGGGTTTTGCTCGCCCCCGGGATGCTTTTATTACACGTACACGTCAAACGTCCGAGCCATGACCATGGGCACACATACACACACACACACGCACGTTCACATGTTCGTGAACAAGGCAAAACACGACGGAGACCCTGGCGCTTCTTTAACCCCTTCGTTTTTCTGTGCTTCGTTTTTCTCACCCACCGTTGCGTTCGTTACGCAAGAGTCTCTTTGCGCGTGAAGCACGCGAATAAATTGAAGCAAAAGGCGCAAAGAGAGAAGCAGAAAAAAATCACACTCAAACACACAAACGCCACTCCAAAGGTGCGAACTCGACCGGGCCCATGTGTGCCCGAGTGTGCCGTAAGGTTAATAAATATCTTGCCGTCCGCTCGGCCGGAGGAGCTGGCGTGCTGGCTTTGGATTGTTTGCCGCTTGCGACACGCTCAGTGAAGCGATTTACGTGTCTGTGCCTGCTGGCACACGGCCATTTGCTCGGCGTGCGAGCTACACACATCTTGTGGATCAATCCGATTTTCGTTTGGGTGTGATTTGGTGTTCTTGAAGCGCTTTCAACCGCCATTCTCTCTGCCTAGAGCGCTGCAAACACATATTGTTTCCGTCACTGTGGATCAAATCGAAGACAAAGATTCTTTGCACAGATCCGTTTGATATGTGAACTTATTTTAAATATAATTCGAGCATTTTTAACTGATTAAAATAAGTATATTTTGGACTGAGATTCGGTTTGATGAATGCAAGCAATATTTTAGTATTGAAAATTATAACAAATCCTATACTTTCGGCCGTACCTGAGCTGCAACCAGAATCAGGCTTCAAATGATGCCCGGCAACATGCAAAGCTACAAATGTACGTTTCGCGGAACACAAAGACGCAAGCACGAAAATGTGGGTCTGTGCGGGTGTGTTCAAGCGCGATAGAAACACGTGATAGGGGACCGAGCATTTGAGCGGGCAAAAGAGTGAGCGAAAGGGAGGAGAAAAGGGGTAAAATAAATTATACGACACAAATCCCCCGGAGAAGCATTAGACGTCATTTAAGACCTAAATGGAGCATAAATCTCGCCGGCTGCACACAGTTTTCGATTTCGTTTGTAAAAAGCTCCCATGAGTGAGTTTTCCTCTCGTCGCTGCGTCGGGCTCGTTCGTCCTGCGTCCTAGCACCGAGCGTTGCGCGCTGATTCGCTCAATCGTGATTTTGTTTCTCCCCTGTCCCGCTGGGCGGGAAAAATAAGCCGAACGCTAAAAGAATAATCCATCGAACCCACCGCCGCCGTCAGCGGCAGGGGGACGAATTGAAACATTCCGGTGGTAAAAATACAGATCAGTGAAACTGATGGTGGATTCCAAGCTCGAGCCGAATGAAAGACCGAGCAGGACAAAGAACGAAAGAGAAAGAAAGAGAGAGAAAAAATGGCACATTAAACGAGTCGGTCCCAGTTTGCGTGAATTCCATGCGTTTCGCAGCACATGTATACGGATGGATTTCAGTTTGGCGCAGCTTTTTTATCACCACAAACGGCTCCGTTTTGATGGATGCTTCAAATTACAGTCATCTTTCCGTTCATTGATTCGGCCCAGCGCTGTGCGCGGGGGCGTGTAATCTCGAACGCTCCCGAAGAACTTCCGACGTAGGTTGCGCTTCGGCGTGCGTGCATCCAGCTGGGGATGAACGCGCACAAACGTTGCAATCCGAATGTGAAGTAGGAGCTTTTTTATGATTTAATTGCACCCACGAGAATGTGCCTCGATGGGGCCCCATTTAGCTTAACTGTAATGGGTCCCGCGCAGGTGATCGTCTCGCCAGGCGTTGGCTTTAACAGCACAAACGTATGGTGGGAGCGTGAGAGTGGCTTAATGAGTAAGGATGAGTCGTAACAAAACAAAACGAAATGTTTCTGCGCGAGCTTCCGAACCAGGGAAGCGACAGTATGATGCTCGATTCCGCCCGAATGTATGCAATTCGCACGACAGTTATTATATTTGGTACGAGTTGTTATTCTTATTTAAGAGACAGTCTTTCTGTGACTTGGAAGAGATTCAATTCGACAATAGCTTGCTGATCTTCTTTACAGAAAATAGCTCTGTTTGAATCTCATAACAAATTGTATATTTGCTATGTTTTGCAGCTGCAAGATAGGTAGAAGCGACGGAGCTGGATAGATAGATAAAAAAGAACTTCATCCTCTCGCCCGTTCCTATCGAACTGATTACAGAAGCATTCTGAAATCATTATTCACCCCACCCAATCTGAAGTAAATCATTTTTAAGGACGCCCATAAATATTGCTCAGAATCTTGCGCTGACAATCTCGCAGCAGACAGCAACGGCTCCTACGTCCTCACGCGAAGCGCCGCGGAATTTTCTCCGACGGCCGTATCTGTTGCATAACCATACTCCCGCTTTATTGGTTTTTAATTTATTTCTTCCAACGCAGCAGCAGCCGCCGAGTCAGCAGATCGTCAGCGGAAAGCAGCCCGAACCACGCCCAGCAGCATCGCGTATCCTTCCGTCGCCCCACCCTTCGCGGAAGGACGCATTTCACTGGCCAGATAGTTGTAATAATTTTCTGATAACGGAGCAGACGTAGCAAAAACTTTTTCTTGTTGCTCGCTCGGCCCACGCACACGTACACCAACGACGGAGGCGACGACGACGACGACAACGACGCCGACTCTGCCAGCGCTCGGCAAAGCAAATCTGCAAATCTACACCAAAACAACCACAGCAAACGGACGCACTAACAAGCCATATTCGAGTTTCCTGCCAGTTTCCAGGCACACACACACACACACACACACAATACCAGTTTTACGAGGGTGGCAGAGAACAAAGCGACAAAAAAGCGAGCGCGAAAGAGCGGGACGGCACGAGGAAGAAAACCTGGGATCCATCGTAACCGGATGTTATCGTCTTGACCTATCTTTGATCCGTAAATTTCTGCCCGTGCTCAACCTGCCTTTAGTGATTGTTGCAGGCGTGTGTTTTTCAGCTCGTTGCGCTTGCGATGAGTGCTTTGGGCAGGCCGTACTGTGGTCTGGTGGTCTGGCGTCGTCGCCGGCCAGGCATACCCGGCGCCGGAAAGGTATTATCACCAAAAATGATTATCGTTCACAATTTAGGGCTATTTTGTTTTCCCATTTCGGGTTTGGTTTGGTTTCTGGACAACAGTATGCTGTTATTTTTTTCTTTTCGAATGCGGAAACAAACGTTCAGATGCTGTTATATACGATCAAAGGACAGTGCCTTTTCTCTACGATGCACAGACACACACATCAAAGGAAAATTCGAATAGCACTCGAGGCCGCATTCGAGCCGCACCACATCTGGCTGCTGTTTCAAGCGTTGGAAGAAAACTATAGTGGCACATTGTAGAAAGTTGAATGGTTGATTTCAATTCAATATGTTGAAAATCGCCGCATGTCCTTCCACGGAACTTCGTGAGCTTCCGTTTAAGTTTCGCTCACACCGCTGGCGGTATCTTGGAACCGATTCATCTGACCGAAAGCGTCCACCTGAGCCTTTTCTTTCCCGTCCGAATTTATCGACGACGACCTGCAGGGGAATAAAATAACACACGAAAGATGGAAACGCTACCGGGCTCGATAATGACTTGCCTAATGGGTCTCAACCGAGCAGCTGGCCCGGTGCCAGCACGAGTGTGCCCCTGGGTTCTGCAATTTTGTGGCACATGCACTGTCATCCTTAAGCAAAATTGTGGCCGAAAGAGATAAATGAGTTTTCGAAGCACCGATGCGGCCACACACATACCTTTCGGGGGCTGGTATGTCTCGCGCGTTCGCTCGTTTAGGCGAACTTGCTATCGAAGGCAGGGTTGGACTTTTTGCGCTTTACTACCGAGGGAAGAAGAAGTTCATTATGGGCCCGGAATTCGATTGAACATTCCAGCAGCTGCAATGATTCATTGTGCAGAATTAATGTGATTTCGATAAATGGACGATAATAGTAACTATTTAAGTATGTAAATGTTCCTTGTTGCACTCGTAATTTTAAGATTCAAAGGGAGAAATGTAGTTAGAATTGACTTAAAGTTAACTATCGAACTAATGTTCTGCTCTAGGAAACAAAAATAGCTCGATGTGAATGCAAACAATCGTTGCATACCTTTAGGCGCAAAAGTTAGCCGGGACACAGCTCAGCGCCACCGGGACGGGTCTACTGAAATTATGTCGAAAATAATTTTAATATCGATCACCGTTTGCCATCAACAGTGGACGCCGTAATTTTAAGATAATGTTACTCAACAATATTTTTTCGCCATTTTTTCAGCAGACGACATACTTCGCATCCCACAAATTCCTTATCATCACTCAACACCCGGATGCTCTTCATCAGCAAAAGAACGCAATCAAGACACGGTCACACAGGCACACACACACACACATACGGACAATGTAAAAACACTGTCCATGGAGAGCAACGGAACGGATTGAAGAAGATTTCAATTTCAAAGCCACCGAGAGTTAAAGCAAAACAGCGGTCCACGGGATGGGCGCGTTCGGAGAGTGGACGAACGGGTGGAGAAATAATCGAACGAGCGCCGGAGGGCAAAGGCCACTTTGGCAAATCGATCATATCGTCGGTTGCTGTTGCTCCGCCGGGCATATTGTGCTGCTTACGTCGCCGGGCATGCATGAGCCCACCTTCCATTTTTTTTTGGGCCGAGGCAGAGACCGAGTTCCGCGGGCGGTACGGCGCGCGGCATATCCTTCCGGCTTTCGCAATATGGTGAATGGCGTTGATAAAGAGTTTTCCATGAATATTTTACAACAGCGGTACCGGGCGCCTCCATCGACACCACCGACCAAGCTTTCGGGAAGCAGGCAGGGCTGTGGGGGGTGTTGAATGTAAAACGAAGCTGGTGTTGATCCGACCGGGGGATGGGAAACATCATCGGGTGGGATGAAGGGAGTACGCGCGAGTGGGCGGTAACTTAACTCGTCTCCGGGAACAACGCGGGCAGCGAAGAAAACATATTGAATGTTGTTAGAGTGTGTTGTTGTGCCTTTTTTTCTTGTTCCTTCCGTCGCGCCTTTTCCATTTTGGCATCAAGGAACCTCTTGTCTATCTTCGTCAAAACGCTTCAACGTGCTACAATATTGCGAAGCACTGTTCGCCCTGAAGTGTGGAGACATGGTGTTTCCTTGGGCGCATTTTGTTTAGATTTTCATATTGTTCTTACCTAACCCTCGGAAGCAGCTCACCTGAGCGCGGTTCAAGAACGTAGCGTTTGTATTTTCTACCGAGAAAAAAAGGATCAGCTTCAGCGAAATCACGTTCGCAGACGTGCGTCAACACCTTGAGTGTTAGTTTTCGCAGTGCAAACTGCTATTAGTTGATTGCGTAAACGATGCACGCCAGCCTGCGCGGGGCGGTGAGTTTACTATTGATCCGGCTGTGAACGAGCGAACCGGTTCGTTAGAAACTCGATCGAACGTTTTGTATTGGATTTAATTTCGTTTAAATTACACCATTATTCTGGTGTGTTTTCTCTGTTGTTTCACGCTGTATCGAAATTTGACGCGGAGAAACACGTTTTTTCTAAGAACGAGTGGAAAAGGGCGATTCTGAGGGAAATCGATCCAATCGCATTGGTGATCGGCACGTGCCAGGTTGGGGTTGAAAATGCGACGAATGTTTGAAGTTGAATTCAATTTCAACACTCCATAATGTGATAGGTATCTAGAAGTTCTTTCCATGAGTCAAAGAATGGAAATAATGTATAAAGAGATATAAAGTAGAGTGTTCTTAGAGCTCATACGAAAAATAATCAATATAATTAAAAAAAAAACGCATCAATATTGAACAAATTAGCAAAGACAAGTGTCGCAAAGCATTATGAAAGTAGAAACGTTCGAATTCCTATCAATTAAATACATCACGGCATATCAATTGGCAAGCTTGACCTAACCACTCGATAAAAAAACTCAAACAAATGAAACATATGCCATTAGTACGGTTAATGTGTGCATTAATGCTCGTAGATACACAAATTAAAACATTACCGCGTTCAAGCTCTGCAACATTCTTTTTTTTTTTTGTACATTAACTTCAGCAAGGTGTGCTTCTAATGACCTTTGTGCTGTCATTTAACGTTAGTTTATGGCATTAGTCGTGGGACAGCGTTGGGCCGAACGTGCTCAAAACACAATTATGAAACCTCATCATCCGACCGGCCGACCCACCACCGGCCTCTCGCGCGCCTTGAGAATGACGCTACATTCTACAGAAATTTGGCCCGACTCTAACGACAAAATAAACGTTTACATTATCTGGCGGGTGCACGAGGCGCGCGTGGCCCACCTTTAATGGGCCACCGGGCGGGTGCGCGTCCGCAGGGAATTAGATTTACTGGAATTAGACAGTAATTTCAGCTGCTGCAGGTGGCGCTTCCTGACGCTCTTATTTGCATAAATTGACTTGCCTTCCACGCTCACTCACTTTATCTCTCTTTTTCTCTCTCTCTCTCTCTCTCTCTCTCTCTCCCTATCTCTCTCTCTCTCTCTCTAGCCAAGCTGCAGCGCCCGGAGACTATTGAAACAGAACAGTACTCTGACCACCAGGTTTTGTCTGTAAATCATTTGCTGCGCTTCAGTTGAGCGGCACATTCGTGTCCGGACACGGCATTTAGACGGACTGGCTGGTGGCGCAGCCCAGCGCCTGTCGGAGAGCGTTTGATGTGCTGTTGCCTGTGGCAAGACGAGCTTACCGAGCAGCACACTATCATCCTCGTATTCCCTTTCGGCGATGGCCGGGTCTTTAAATCATCATTAACATAACAATTACCGGAATCTGTTACTGTGTCTGCGTGCCGTCCCAACACCTTTCGCCGTACCCCCCGCACTCGATCGCTCGAGGGCCGGGAGGTAAATGAAAAATTAAATTTACTCCATCTCCATACCCGGGGTAACGAGAAAGGAAACTTGGCAAAAACATATCTCCGTGCTAAGTGGCGACTAATTAAATTGTTTGCACCATGGCTCGGAATTGACATCATAATTTCGGTCCAATTGTAAGCAATCAGCTCACGGTAGAAATGTTTGCTGCTACGCTGTATTAAGGACATTAAAGAGAGATGATGCAAATGAGCCCAAGAGCTGGGTGGTTTTAATCTGTATGATGATGCTTAAAAACCGATACACAAATTGCAAATGGCAATTGAAAACACTTCAACCACAAGCGCACGACGGACAACGCCCTTAATTTGGTTTCCCAATTTGGGGTTTTGAGCATCACTTACGGTGGAGAATTCGTGTAACCAGAATTTAAAAAAAAAATGGAAGCACTGGTTACGGTCCGTTACGGTCGTATAAGGCAGTGATAACTTCGGCTGAATATATTTTCATCCGGCACAGCGCTCGGACCAGACGGCCGGGACAATGAAACCGATTCGAAAGGGACGGAGAAACCCAACGGAAAGAACCCAATCATAATCCGAGTCCATGGTCTCGAAACTAAAGGGATTTTAAACGCCCAGAAGGCATTGAGGCGTGCCGGTGCCGGGTTGAATAATTAAGGAGGTTTTATGGCTTGGAATGGACCTTTTCTTTAAGGGGTGCTGTGAACGCGTGATGTGTGAAATTCTGGAATTATTAAACATATGAAAGACTTCCGCACCGTGAGTAAACGTTTTTGTGGTAAACAGATTTTGTGTTTTTTTGTTTTTCAAACTCTCAGTAAGATGTTGAAAAGATTGTACATGAACGAAATTAAATAAATAATACTAGAAGTTATGAGTTCCAGAGCGAAACTTGAAACGAATGGCTACCGAACGTGTTTGTTAGACTCTCAGAAAAGTTTCCGTAAAACCAGTGTACACAACAAAGAAGAAGAAACAAATGGACACCATGCGCGGGTGACAACGGCTGACAGAGTAGTTATTTATGCGGGTGGAAGGCGGAAAGCCACTCGGCACCGTTCAAGTGCAGACGCACCAGCGAGATTCACTCGCGTGCCGCATGACCTGGGGCAGCGAGCAGAACAAGAAGCCAACCGACGCTGCACACATGGCAACACAACAGAGCGCTGCATTGAGACGAACAGCGAAAAAAAACACACACACAGCAGCACACAAATTGATGTGATGTGAAAGGAAGAAACGCAACAAAAAAATACTACTGCTCCGTAGTGTGCAGCACAAAAAAAAACAAGCCATGTCACCGCTTTAAAACTATGTGTTGCTCCGTTTTTGTTGCTATACTACCACTGCTACACTTTCGCTCCCGGTGAACGGGTGCATTTGGGATAACGACTTGTGGTGGTGCTTTGCGTAAGCGTTCCCCGTAGCATCGCATGGTTTGTAAACACCTTCGGATGGCGTCAGGAATCGTCACCCACTGCAAACCCCCATCAAGCGATCCGGTGAGCGTCACCGTCATCAGCGCAGGTTGAACGCGGTGGCTAAACTTTCGCCGACCAAATTATTTCAGCATAACGCGAAATTCCTTTACCGGTGAGGCATACAAAAAAAAAACGCACAGAGCAGATCACGAAAACAAACGAGTTTGGAACGAGCTGCAAAAAATGACGTGACAAAGGAGTGACAACGATTTGCTTTGGACGAACTTTGGACAAGGTGTGCTTACGATGTTGAATGCACAACCGAGAGCCAAGCAGGAATGGTTTGATGTTGAGCAGCATTCAGGTGAGAAATAATGAGCTTGTACGCTTAAATACTCTATAAATGGTTGATAACATTCCAACGAATGTATGAACACATTAATAACGAATCAATTCAGAATTATTTTATTTTTGTCATTAAACAAAATTGTTGGATTAAGCCAATTCTTATCTAATAAACAAATACATACACAAACAAATAAGGATTTGCCCAACTTTTCTATAATATAAAAGTCTGTACGCTGCGAATACGCGAACTAAAACTTCAATTTTCAAATAAAATCAACGAAATACCTGCTGTCGAATTCAATCTTCAGCATCACGCATCGCGGTAATGTGAAAAGGCACACAAAAAACCGAAAGATCCTTTGCCGAGCGCTCCGTCGATGAAGATGAAGATGCTTTACTCGATTGTTTGGTATCTCGCTTCAGCGGTCGGCACACCCAAAGCATCACTCCCGAAATTCCCACTGGGCCGGACGGATTTGAACCTTTCATTTTGCATATATTGATCATTCGCCGCGGCTTACATGGTTTGGCCGGATGCTGAGCGAAATAGGATTTACGGTGCGAGCGTTCGTAATGCAATCGAACGGCAGAATGGCAGAAGTCAACGAGAAAGAAAAATAAAAATAAACATCCAGAAAGATAGAGAGAGAGGGGGAGAGAAAGGAAGAAAAGGAGAAAATAGTAGAGAGAGAAAAGAAATCTCCGTGAAAATTCTTCAGTACTTTTGCATGAAGCGAAGAAAAAAAGCAAACAGGAAACCCGGATATGAAGACACCGACAGCAAATCGGCGAAGAAACCATTTCTTTGCGAAAAAAGCGTGTTCTAAAATGCAAAGCGAAAGAACGTGAAAAACGTATCCGCTGCAGCATTACGCCTGGAGGTACGGTTGAGAAATGAAGGAAAAAAAACGAAAAAGAACAACAAAATGAATAAGAAAAAACACCCTGCGGGAGTTTGTAAAAATGGGCCGAGACAGCTTTTTCCCGTTACTGTGAGCGGGTGGTACTGGGTGGGAGGAAAGGGGGAGGGGGATAACAACGGGAACAACGCACAACTCTTTGCCGCCCTGTTGCCGTACCAGAGAGTTGCACGGGCACGAGCTGCTGTGTAAGCTAATGTCCAGGGTTTCCTTCGGAATGCAGCGAATGCGACGGCAGCTGCGAATGGTTTCAAGTGCGATGGGCGATGGGATTCTTCCTCCAAAACCTTTTCTCGGGTCCCAATGATGCTGATGACGATGATGTAATCGTGGATAGCGCTCGAAGCAAAAGCCATTTGGGTTTTGCCTTCCGAGGGGGACGATGCTCCCTTCCGGCGACATGTGGAGCTACATATCCTTCGGTATCGGTACAGACGGTTTTTCGGAACCGTACGGAGTAAGGAAAGCGGAGGAAAGCAATCGTTCGTAGAACTTGCAGAGTTGAGGGAGCCATGCAAGTTGTATACATGTCGCTTCGTTCTTCAAGTGCGATGGTTTCAACGATACTTTTTAACTATTTGTTATTACAATGCAGTACAGTTTGTATTTTTAAATGCATCTAATATTTTGAATGTTTTTTTTATCATGTTTCCATGGAAAATACAAACTTTATAAACGAACCGTCCATTTTTTATTGGAACCCGCTCTTTAATTATAAGAAACATTCCTTTAAAGACCAACGAAACGTATTCGATCTGCTTGGCCCCGAAAAAAATATGAATAACTCACCTTTTTGGTAATCCTTTCCACCCAATGGAATCAATATTCATAAAGGACTAATAAACCACGAACCTTCAAGTACCGACGGTGCGATGAGTACGAACTTTTTTTTTCCAAAACTTCCAGAAGATTTCCTTTCATCTCATAACTTTGCCGAAAGAAGAATATGTACAAGGAATTTCCAAACGTAGAGGAAACAGGTCCCAAAGAACTTTTGGGACGGGAGAACGTAAGAGCCACCACAGATTGGTGCTGCGAGGGGTCCGATGTTCAATAGGCGATCGATAAACGGCATTGATATTCCGGTGGCACCATTTCCCGTGAAGCCTGCTCGCTCGCCCACGCCTCCCCGGGACTGTGATGGAAACATTTATTAAAACTTTTACCGATAATGAGAAAACTGCCGAGCTCCCACCGCGTTCGCCGTCGTTTCTCCCTCCGCGTGGACCCCGAGCCCATAAATTGGCTTTGTTCTCGTAGCTTTTTTCTCCCCACGATTTTGCCCCGCTTCCGGGAAGGATTTCGCTTCGTGCCAGAACCGGACGGACCTGACGGACTAGACAAACAAATAATGCCACGAACACACACCCACACGTGTCCGCGCACGAACACAAGCACACCCACACACGAACACGAACACAGAATGAAAGCGCCCTCCCGGAAGCGGCATCGGGGCAACGCATCGTCAACCAGCGGAGCAATTACGGGTGCCATGGGCTATTAATGAAAGGGGAAGCGATGCGCAATCCCCGGGAGCGCTGGCATAAGCATGAATAATGGACGTGATGATGCATCGTGGATGAGTTTCCGCCCCCGGGCCTGGCCACGACAAATAGACAGTAATTTGTCTGACTTTTCTGAACGCTTTGGTTGTTTGATCAAGCGCTGGCAAAATATTCGGCATGATTTATTCGATGCGTTTTGGTTCATTTTCAATTTACTTTTTTTCTCGACCACTTGGTTACATCAGTTTTGGGAAGCGTTTATAGCGTGCTTGCATTTTGCACCACTGTTAACTTATCAAAGTGTTTGGGGGTTGAAATGGTATACCACGATGTGGCGTTTCAAATGAAAATTCGGAGATGATGATACAAGCTTACTTGTATCAAGCTATTATTCTACAAATATTTTATTTAAATTTATCGAAATTTTGAAAATGAAAATCCTTAGTTCATTATTTTGTTCGTTGTTAAACCATAATAATAAAAATCAGTTAGTATAAACTCATAATAGTTATAGTTAATATCAAATCGAACTCAAAAATAGAGGTAAACGAATTTGAAAAGTTAAACTCTTTAATAAAGAAAAGAACTAAAACTCGGATGTAATGAAAACAGAGCAATCACAAAACAAACACAAAACAGACAAAAGTCAAAAGAAGCTAAAAAGTCGCCTGTTGTTGAATTACATCGGTACAAGAGAGGAACACCGATGTGGAACTCTATACATCCAGTAGAAAACATTGCATAACTGTAGGCGCAAATTACCCCCAGATTCAACTCTGAGCCACGAAGAGGGGAGTTGTAAACTTTTTCCATTATAGGTTCTTTTGATGTTCAACGTTCGAAAAAGAATAAGGTTTGGGTTGGTCAATGTGTTGCATCAAAGCCAGAAAGTGCTTGTTCTGCTCTGTAATATTAAAATTTGTTAAAATTCAATTCAATAAGCCCAACATTCGTTCCATCATCAGGCACCTATCGAAAGCTACATCCAGCCGTAATCTCATTCCGTAGATCGTAGCCACCGGCAGCAGTGATCGGCTAGCGAAAGGGCTGTGCTGGAACGCACACGCACACGTAGTTGTAAACTCGTTGCTGATTGCATAACAAACATAACAACAAATGGGCCGAATATTGAGAGTGAAATTGGTCCCGTGCTTCGGGTGCCGAACGAACGGTCAATCATTTCTGGAGGATAGCTCAATTTCGTACCCAATTTTCGTGCGCACACTCACACACACACACACAGCACGCGTGCTTGTTTGCTTGGACTCGGCCGCGCGGCAAGTATCCGAGTCCACTTGCGCTGGTGGTTCGGCATCAAAATCCATTACCACGCCACGGAGTGGAAGACGCCCGAGCCCGAGTCTCTCGAGCTTTCCGGCGGGCCGTACTTTCTTGGGCGCAGGAAGCGAAGGTTCTGCGCTGCACCCTCCACCGGGCCGTGATGGTTCGATAATCTAGTTCGCAGCGAAGGAAAACGGAGCGACCCGACCCTCGCGCAAACAACCGGACCGGGCGACGGAATGGAATGGCTGGGTTGTTATGCTTCGAGAACCATTCGCTACAGGCACGGCACGGAACGAAGCGTGAGCCCAAATAGCCAATAGCCCGGTGGACACCGGGGTAGCGAATACACCCTCTTCCCCCACTCTCTCCCGAATCGCGTATCCCACCCCGACCGAGCGCTTCATTATCGTTCGGGCACGTTCGCTCGCGGTCCACCTGCCGCGCGGTCCAACGGGACGTTATCGTGTGCAAATGAAGCAAATTTTCCGAGTCCTTGTGGTGCCTCGTTTCGTGCGCAAAGGTCAGGCTTTGCCTGCCGCCCGTCCCGTTCCCTGCCCGTCCCGGCGCTCGTTCCCCAAGCATGGCGAGGAAGGTAAAAAGCGGGTTCGTTCGCATGCTCCATCGCCTTCAACGCCACCTCATTTCGCGCACAGTCTCATTTAGAGGAGTCTGTTTTGTGGTGCGATACTCTGTGTGTGTGTGTGTGTGTGTGTGTGTGTGTGTGGCCCCGTCTTTGCGAAGCTCAAGCATCAGCTTAATTTGGCGGAAATGAATCATCAATAAAGTGTCCGTGATGAAGGATTATCGGTTGACTGGTCACCGGGTTTTACTGCGATCAAGCGCAGCTAAGCTGCTCGATCGAGACGGTGGTTTGGGTGCGGTGTTTTGATATTGCGAGGATGCGCGACGTGTAAATAATACACTCGGGTTGGGAAATTAATTGGATCCGTCGAGGGCTTTCTGACGTGCGGAATGCACGTGCCAGCAATAAGAAAACTAAAACATAATGAAAAGGAGTATCAATTTTCAAGGTATAGTTCTTGGCTCAGTGTTTTCGTTTCATGATAAAAAAACATATTATTTTGAATGTCAGTAAACGTTTAACAAGTTTAAAATTGAATGAAAGATTACTTGAAATGTGAGAAAATCTGTGAGACACAGTTATTACACAGATTATTTTATTTCATAAGAAAACGACACATTCACACGTGAGTAAGTGATCAGAAGACTTAGATCTACGAAAAAAAAACAATGTATTATCAAGTCATGCCACGGCGGATGCTGGAACAGGAGAAACCAATCTTTAACACAGCCATTACACACAGCACTCGTTTGCTGCAACTCGCCCACAAATAATCCGGCTCGAAACCAAAACGAATCGTTTCGACAGTCTGCACTTTATCGTTGCATTAGATCAATTCTTTCGTCCCGTAAACAACTGCTTACGCCTGTACGCGGAGGCCGGGCGCCCGGAACGAGAAACCTTCCAATTACAGCCGCCTCGGAAACTGCCGATGGCAGCAAACTGTCGCTGGCGGAATGGAGAATCGATCAGAACGAGGAGCACGAAAAAAAACAATAAATAAGAAATGCAATCTCAATCTGAAATGCCCCACGAAGCAGGAATCTTTCTGCTGCTGTCAACGAAACCGAAAATGAGCAACCGTGGGGGTGAGGCGCTGTAAGAAGGGTGAATGGGAAGGGCCCCGAACTGTGCGGTCTCTCGGATTGTTCTCGAAATTGTTATGACGCTCGAGCGACGAACCCAAACCCTAAACCACAACCCCTAGTCGGTGGATAGTCGGTGGAAATGAAATAGAGTGAGAGAGAGCGAGAGAGAAAAAAAACTACGAAAGCAACAACGGTTCCAAACAAGCGCTGAAATAGTGCGGGTCAGCAGAAGTGGCGGCTCAGTGAATCTTCCTGCACGTTTCGTGGCAACCGTGGCAGTCGAGTCACTCGGAAGCCACTGCATATTTATGACATCTCGCCGCCGTACGCAGCAGTGCCGGGGAGGGCGAAAACAGGATGCCCGAACCGCAAAAATGTACTAGCTCGCTCGCTTGAAGTCGTGAGTTCAGCAAATTTTCCAGCGCAAGTCGATGTGATGTTTGCGGTCATGAGACTATCACCACAGTCTGCGATATGGTTGCGGGACGGTGTAGCAGCCGTTGACACACGTCTTCTGTCCAGCAACGATGAACGGATGCGGATGCGGAATGTCATTTCAATCCGTATCCGCATCCCTGTACCCCCCCGGTGGTTTACTTTACAAGAACACACTGTAATCGTGTCCTTTTGCCACCCACTTTCTCTGGCAAGGACAAGCTCTAAAGATCGAAATCGCTGGCGCAACTAAAACCCATCGAAAAGTCGTAAAAATTACTCCCATCCAGTGCGGGAGTGTTGTCCCGGGTGCTGTCGATGTTATGAAATGTTGAAAGAAAATTTCGGTCAAATCTGAGCTTCTTCTGCGGACAAGTGAAGCAGTGTGCGCTTTTTCCTCCATCGTGCATTTCATTTGCCATGTCCCAGCTGCGCCAGCTTCAATTTTCGTTCACGCTCTCGGGTCACTATTATCGCACGCGTCCGGCGACCCGTGGCGTTGCGGGCAAGTGCAACAAGAAGCCAACTATTACCGAGTTACGATGCTCATCAAACGAATGTGAAGCGTCCGTTGGTGTACCACGTTTTGCACCAGCTCCGTGTGTTGCTAACGGCGCAGATAGCAAAAAAAAAGCCACTCTATCCGCTCGTCGCGCTGGTATGGATGTCTATTTTCATTGCCTGGAAGTTGCATTGGTTGAAAGTGTACAACGCGGCAATCTGGTCCGCTCAGCGCAGGGAAGTGTGATGGTGGGATCGAAATATTACGAAATGAAATTTATGGATAGTTTTTTAATCCAACCCATTATTTCTTTTTTCCCGAGGCCAGAGCTGGGAGCTACGGAGGCACTATGGAATGAAACGTATATCTGGATTGTATCACCCACGCTGCCCATGGTGATAGCTCTAGGGGTGCAGGTATGCAAAACCATTCTAGTTCGTCTCCCTTTCCATAACGATTTGCGTTGCAGCATGTTGGAACCATGGAATTGGAATCAGGGCTCAGGAAACAGCCGGCCAGTGGAATGATGGACCGGCAAAAGAAATAAAAACACGATGTGGTGTGTGAAGAAAAAAACCGGGATACAATGTTGGATATGTACGCACGCTGAGTATTACACAATCTTTTTTCTATCCTGTACAACATTTGTCTTACAATAGGAATGCATGACGGTAAGTCTAACGGAAGCTATCATATACTTAATTTTTAATATTTAATCTTTAAAGTGATTTCAAAATGTTTAAGGCTTTACGAAAGCATAAAACATGTTCTGCAATGTCTTGAAACTCTCTTTAAATCATATAACAATTATTATTATTTGTAATAACTCGCACAATCATGCGCCCTCGATAACTCAACGCTCTTTATCCTTGAAACGTGTACGAACCGGGGCCACATTGACGCTATATTTTCCTAACCTCAAAGCTGTGGCACGCGTAACTGCAGCGTGCAGATTCACTGTGATAAGATGTTGCATTTGAATCCAAATTACAGCGAAAAACTTTACCCACCCATCGGTTAAGCATCGCAGCGCCTTCGTGTCCTTGCATTTTTTTTTTGCACCAGCGCACCGTACGGTTCAGATTGTGCAGACCTCGCACCGCAAGCGTATCGCCCCAGCCGAAACGCACCAGCTGCGACCGAGCGAACTTGCGAAGGAAACATACAGTAAACCAGATTGCATGAACTCGCACAGGGCGCACGATGCTTTCGTTACGTAAGATTGCTCCCCATCCACAATCCGTTCAAGAAATTCAACTTTCGGTGCACTTTTCCCAGCCCAGCTCATCCGAGTTGAAGCGAAAATCCGAAATTTCCATACCCAAAGACTCAAACTGGTGTCCGTAGAAATGGCGTAAGTTGAAAGACAGACACCTTCAACGTATGGCACAGAGCACAGGGTGGTGATCGACTGCTTAAATTTTTCCCTTGCTTGCGTTACTTACTCGCGAACCAGTGCCAAAGATTAATTTGGTCGAAAAAAAAACACCAAACCGACGCCACAAAACTAACAGCACGACGTAAAAAGAACACAAAAATCAACACAGCTTCCGACGGGAAGTAAGTCCGATCGCAAAGGATACTCATTTACCTTCTGTCTATTTAAAAGGGTTAGCAAAAAAAGCTAGTTCGGAGTTTAGGATAAACTTTAGCTTCCTTCTACTGCTACCAATGTTTTGTTTTCTTTTTCAAAAGCCTGTACCGGCTTACCGCAAAATTTGTTCCCGACCAGTTGAATTTGCTTCTTGCCGCTGCCGTTTCTAAGGATGCACCGGAGAGATTTAGAATCGACGACCGCATCATCGGCCGCATCTGAGGCAAAATGCAGACGATCTCGAAGCAAATTCGTGTTTATCAGCAGCCGTGCCTTTTGTGCCTTTTGCGGCATCAGCTTTTTCGCTTTCCCCCTACGTTCTTTGGGGGTGGGCAAGAGGTTGAAGTATGTTATAAACACAGTTTTTGTTTCAAGCCAGCCGTGAAGCAAACGTTCCAGGCGGCCTTTAGGTTATGCCGGCGGATTGTCTTTTGGTCGAACCCGAGAGCCTGATGCTGACTTTTTCGGTCATACCCTAAATCTGATAGTAAAAGCAGAACGGTTGTGTGAGATAAGACAGATTGGACAAAAAGGCACACGAAAGATGGACAAATCAAAAGCAGGGCAGGAAGGAAATAAGACACTGCTTCTGAGAACGACCAGGCGTCTCCATTGCAGGTCCCGAGTGGGCCGAGCCTCTAAAACGCAGCTACTCAACGTTTCTCACCCGCAGCAGCTGTCCAAGCGGCACCGAGGTGTATTAAAGCTCCCAGACGTATTGCGCTGCGTTGAGTATTATCAACGCGAAAAAATAAAATCAAACCACCACATCGCTGTGGAGATCGCCGGTGAAATCTACCTTCCGGAGCCGGGAAATTCAAGAATTCGCTCCTTTTTTTCCGTGGGACCAGGCCTTTGACATCAAAGGCACAAACCGGCTGCCTGTGCCACCGTGGATGGATTCAAATGCGCGCGCGAATGTTTGTGGCACATCGCAGATCGGTTTTTCGACCGAGCCGTCTCATACCTTACCGCTCTTTTGCGTTCGGTTGCTGCCAAACAGAGCGTGACGTATCATCTGCCACCAAACACGCCTTACATTTCCGTTCTATTTTTCGACCCCCAAATGTCTGACGCTGCTGCTACCTTCACAGCGCAATTCAATTGCTCGTTTGTGAATGTTTCTTTTCGTGTCCCTTGGTGTGTCTGTTTGCATTCTTGAGGCAGAATCTTTTCGGCCCAAAAGTTCGTAACGGAGATACCGTGCGATGGTTTCCATGAAATCGTTTTTTTTTTCTTTTTCGAAAAGAAAAAGTATCTGAATTTTTAGCGTGCACGCCCGGCCAAGACAAAGACGCTGCTTCTGCTGCATGATTTATGCAAATGACGATACTGCTCACGTGTCTCCCAGATCGGGATGAAAGAGAAATGAGCCACGATATTGGGCGCGATATTGATATTCGAGCACAGGTAGCCAATTCATCGTCCCGGAATCAGCGTGCCATATCGGGAGGGGAATTGAAACTTCATTTACAAAACCATTTCTATTCCGAAAGACGAATGAAATTTCTTTTCGATCGCAATCGATTCGGCAGTGCGCGGGATTTGAATCGCTCAGAAAAATGATCCGAGAAAAGCCGTTTGCGTGGTGTGTTTTCGGGAGCAGTGCTTATGCTGTCAGTTTCTAAGACAATGTCGTCATTTATCAGACTTTGGTAAGCACTTTATTGCCATGCCGCGTTTGTTGTTGTGTTTATGAGAAGTTTAAATCTATGATACCGTATTCGAAAGCAAGAGGGCTGAGATTTTGCAAGAGGGACAACAGATGGTGAATATCGTTTCCTTAAGAAACATAGCTTATTCGAAATTATGCTGGAACCTTAAGTTAAATAGTACTAATTGATGTTTGGTGATGGAGTAATATTGGTTCAATTATTTATCATTTACCTTGTGTTGAGATAGATAATTAAGTAATATATAACAGATAGGCAATCTAGTGTTAGCTTAAGATAAATTATAGTAGCAGCTATACAGAGTTATACAAGGATATACAGAGTGACGAATTTATGTGAACCTACTTCGTCGCTATAATCTTCATTTACCGCAAGATATCTATATTTATGACGTGATCGATTTCCCAATAATATAAGCGTACACCTTGTAATTTATCATCGATATCTATCATCTCTAAACAAATATTGCACTCGTTTCAGTATGTTAGGCCCCGTATGACAGTGTGTATGTATGTGCACACAAAACCAGCACAATGATCAAATTAATACGCTTTCGCGACCGTTGACAATGTAATTAATTAGCCCGCACCAGCGGCAACAACGGCTGCACGGTTCGGCTTTTGTTTCGGCGACGCTGTCATCATCGACGGCTAAATCACGTCCCCGGTTCGGTGACACGCACAAATAAATCTCCATCGATGAACTGTGCTCAAATGGGCTGGGATCGGTAATGAATTTGCGTTTTACTGGTTTTTGCAGGCAAAAAGCCGATTATGTGCGTGACTCGGGAAGAGTGACAGAACCAGCCCAGTGACGTCCCTCTGATCGGTCACGTTGTATTTTTTTTTTATTGCAAGTTCTAATTGGAGGTTTGCCGCCGTCCGCTCTCGCTAAAATCCCATTTGGACCATGATGCCCATCGGCGTAATGATTATGATGATGGGACTGGGCTACTCCTTTCCCGTGCCATACGGTTGAAATTGGAACCAACGAGCGGACACTAATCTAATGACTCCGGTAGTGCAATACACCTCTGCCGTTATCGTCCACGTTCGGTGTGTGTGTGTGTTGGTATTTCATCCCGAAGCAAGCGCACGGGATGCGGGTAAGCCGATCCTTTGGCAGGTAAACGGCCCCAAGCTCACAGCTGCTCCGAATGCACACAAAAGCTGCTCTTTATCTGCGTTCAGGCCTCGGAGTCTGCTGCTGAGTTCCCGATGTAATCGCCTTACCCCCTTCGTCCGGGAGGGCTGGCCACCCCATCGTTTCCGGCAGCCTCGCCTTGCAAGGATCAATCGAACCAACCCCCCCAGATCGGGTTGCGGTCGTGTGGAACATGGTGCTCCGAATCCGACGCACAGCGTACGTGTACGTACACGCTGTAAATGGTGCCAATCGTACAGCGCCAGCGAGGCCCCCGCAGCAACCATGTTGCCGTGCGCATAAACATCGACCCCATGTGTTCGTGGTGCTTTGCTTAATGCCTGACTGGTGCTCACATCATCTCCGACCGGCAGGACTTGATGCGGCACAGCAACCCTGCCCAAATATTATGCCTAGTTCGTTCGTGTGGCTGTTCGGATATCGGATGAATGGGAAGGCTTGTTCGTCACCGGTAGCTGCGTCTGCTGCTACGTGGCTACATAATCTGCACCGATCCGTGTACCCTGCCGCTCCGTTCTTCAACTCATTTACTCCGCCAGCTCGTTGTCATCCGACCGTGGGAAAAGGCAAGATTGAAAATTTTCTGATGCGTAAAGTGTTTTACTTTTCACTTTTCGTTCCATCTCGTACCATGTCTGGGTCTTGTGCATGTGGGACGACTAATGGATTCCTGCATCTGGTGAAGTTGTCGGTACGAGCGACAAAGGTTTGCCTAATGACACAAAGCACGAGCAAATATAATCATAGTTACGAACTACACATGTCGGTTATTTTCTTCTTTTGTCAGCAGTTTCTGCTTAGCTGAGTGTAAATAGAATATTTTGCATTCTACTCTCCATGCATGACATCACACGGTTTTCGTTTCGTTGGACTTGAGCAATCGAGCGAGACTTAACAAGTCAATTTAAACTCTCTAATGCGTTTTTGCTTTGCTTTAATTTCACCGAAAGTCTTTAATGAACAGAAAATTGCATACTTTTAGGCGGATTTCCACGGTGTAGTTGCTTTATTGACGAAATAATGTTTATCGTAAATACATTCCAATATTTCTAAAAACTTATGTCAGTTGTGCATAATTTAATCGCAGCATGTTGATAAATCTTAGTTCTATCATGTTTTTTACTTGCATTGGTTGAATTAAAACAAATTATCCTTATACAAGATTCAATGTAAATTTTTCAACGAATTTTTAAAACCTCCTTCCAAGCTTCAAACCAGAATGCCCATCACGTTGCGCACACAGCAATGTAACGCAAGACTCGTGTGCCAACTCATACGCCAAACATGGTGGCATCATTAGTTAATTGTTTGTTCATTAGCTTGATTGGTGAAGATTTGTAAACGTGCCGTGATTGAAAGCGATCCGATTTGACGATCACGCTCCGGCGCGCTCCATCATAACTTCGCCGGCGGGTCGAAAGACAGGAGCTCGAAATGAATACCACTTCCGCTAAACGAAAGTTATTCCAAAGACGCTCCACCGCACTGCAGGCCCTGTCGAATTGCCGCGCCAGTATCCCGGGATCGAGCCGCGCTCTCACTCGGAACGCTACTCACGTTTCGCGATATCAATATCGGAAAGCTCGCGGTGAATCCAGTCGATTTCCAAAACGCCATTTGCCTGGCCGTGTTCGCTCTCCGGGCGTATAATCTAATTCGAAAACCTTTCACCACGAGCGCTGCACCGATGCAGACACGGCACACGCAGCTGCAGGCGTTCGAACTTCACAGCCGCACCAGGGAAGCGGATTGCCGGAGCTGGAGTGACTCGATGCGGGACAGTGGCAGTGAAAATCGAATCAAACAACAGAAGAAAAACGCCCCTCGCGCGTCGGTTTTACAGTGAGTGGCTGTTCATTTAAAGTCGTATCAGATTAAACGGGATCATCTTGACTTCCGCTTTCGGGCGGAACACAAGCGATCGATCCCAGCTTCCTTCCTGCTCGACCGACTGGAATTCCAACTTAATCGAACGGATATCAGCCCCGATTGGGCTCTCGACTGTACTTCAATTGCTCGGAAATTTGAAGTCTGACTCTGGCGCCGAACTTTCCAACCGGAATGGATGCATTCCACACCCTCTACAGCAACAATCGCTCTTGCTGCGTGGGCCAATAAAGCAAAGCAAACGAATAAAAACTCACACACCCCCAGTAGCAATGGGCGGCATTTGCCGGTGCGATGACGTTCTTCATGAGCCTGGGGTGCCAAAATCCTTCCGAAAGACAGCATCAATCGTACGCATGGATGATTTTTGAACGCGATGTGGTGCGAGAATTCAATTTCCCATTGAAACCCGATTCAAACTACTCCGGGAATTGGGCAATCCGAGCCGTGTTGGTGATAAGTTTCATCACACATTCGCAACACCGACTCGTCCATCATCATGGAGACGAAATCCGGCCGGTCGGTTCGATTCCGATGACAGGCCCGTTGAGCACTGTTTGCGCTTCCGGGCTGGGCCGTTCAATTATTCAACGAGCGTCTCGCCAGGCACGCCGGCTGTCCGCGTATGGATGAGCCGTGCTCGTGGTAGTTCGTGCGCACAAAGTGCAAGTGCATGACCGGCTCTCCACGGACATAAGGGATGCGTTGCCAACAGCTGCTAATTGAATGTCCGCGTGGCGTGGCTCCAACCTTTGCCAAACCTCAAGGGGGAGGCCGGGCACTGTGGTTTCGTGTTGCGCTGAAATTTGATCCGAGAGAGAGAGAGAGAGCGTGGAAATTTAATTTTCCTCTCCAATCAAACGCACTCGCACGGTTCGCTTGCGGGCTGTGGGGTAACGCCGCGCAGCGAAAACTAATTAAGATCTCACACAAAAGCGAACAAACGTCCGATGCGTGAACGAGCGGAGCGGATGACGCTTCCAGCGCAGCGTAGAGACAAATTATCCTCACATAAATACACTCCCACCGAACAGCCGGAGCGGAGATTGGTGGGGTGGGGAGGGGTGGGGGAATTGTTACCGGGGTGACATTGATGGAAAAGTCAATAAATAAATATTCTCACTGCCTGTCGCCACAAGCCAGCCTGTCGCCTGGCGGGAGCTACCTTCGGGCTTGTGATGTGATGTTTGGTGGAATTTCATTAGATGACGCGGCTGGCTCCTAGCAGGTGGAGAAGAAGCCGACTGTGGGCGGAATTTTGCGGTGGAATGAGGTCGAAAAATGTAATTTCCCGTGGAATGCCCGAAGAATGAGCCTTATTTACTATCGGACCGGAAGATGAAGTACCACGAAGCACTGCAGCGGAATATGGCACAAAAATGTCATATCAAATAAGGAATGTTCGAATCAGACAGCGTGCCAGGATTCGTTTGCGGAACAGTTAAAATAATACATGTTTGTGTTTTGTTGTCGGAATCTCAGTTGAAAAACAATGTCTTTTCAAAAATGCCTATTAAATTAGCAAAATTCTTAATAAAGCGTTGTTGTAGTTCTCATTGCATACTTCTTGGCGCAAACTTCATATTTCGGCTCAAAATTGTGTATTTAACATGTTAAACTCAATAATTGTGTATTAGTTATTTGATAAGTCTTGTTAAAACTTGATTCACAAAATTTATCGAACCAACCCGAAGTCATCGACTCATTGCATACCTTGAGGCGTGCATTCACTAAAACAGCCCAAAAATATGCAATCTACTTGTCAAAATGCTTTGTAACGCATGATTTACTTAAAATTTATAATGATCCATATACAATTAAGCCACCAGAAATGTATGGGTACCACGCGCGGTATAAAACACTCGTGAAACGTGCATCGTAAAGCATCCCACCGTGAGTACCTCGAATTTCGACTGCTGCTCGTTTCCAAGGACCCGGATAATTCAGTACGCCGCAGTTTTATCTCACTAATACCACCCGGTTCCACACGACCAACAGCGACACGAAATACTCCGAAACGCTCCCCGGACTACAAATTGCAATGCTTTATTGCACAAAGGGCAGCAGAACTGCTGCCGGGCTGCGCTCGGGCGCCAACTTTCGTCAGTCACGTCCGACGGTCACAGTAAATTCTGCACAAAACCCCACCAATACATGAGCACACTCATCAAGCGGGGAACAATAAAATGCATCTGCAGAGAAACCGGTACGCTGCAGCGACAGAGAGGTTTACTCGCCTCCGAAGCATCCAGCCATCCGTGCAGCGATGCAGCGTGGAACAGGTGACACAAAGGAATATTACACAACTTTTACGGCATTTGCTATAAATGTGGCCGAAGGCTTCGACGACCTCGCCTGCGGATACTGGAGTGGGCCGGAGTGTTGCTTGGACGCAGACATTTCTTGGCAATTCTTGCCTGGTGGGTTGGCTGCGCTTGTTCGCCAAGTCAGCAGCACGGCCCATAGTAAACAGCTGTCCAGAAGCTGTTTATCACCAATTTATTTCCGAACTTTTACCGAAACCCCATCATGGCGGTGTGAGAATGTCAAGCCCGAACGGTCCAGAGGGCGGCTCGTTATAATTTGTTTTGCCCCTGTCAGCGGGCTGCGAGAACCCTGTGGCGAAGAACTTATCAATCGATCGGTTGCGCGAACCAGTTTTTCTCGTTCGGTTCCAAAGGTCAAATCCGAGTGCTGGTGGAACGGAGGAGGGTTTGCTCTATTATGTTTTTACTGTGGCAGAACGCCACACTGGTCGGTGCCATTGGAACGGAGCGAGAAATGTGAGAAATTAGACGATTGCCACCACCGATATCCGAGCGATATTGTGCAACCTGGTGTTGTCGTTTTTTGTGCGCTTAGCCTCTCTAGCCTTTCTTCGGCTTTGGACACCTTTCACCAGCGTGTGGTCGCTGGCAAACTAGCACACCAGCACGTACGAACTACATCGTGTCGACCTATTTAAGGAATTGGGAGCGAAAAGCAACCAAAAAAAAAACTGGACCAACTACCAAATAAAACTCCCCACCGGGTAGGGCCCACACAACGCCGAAATATCCATGGCACGGATCTCGCCCGCCACTCCACACCACGTCCAGGCAGGCGGCGAGGGTGCGAACACAGTCGTCGGTTTTACGACCGTCCAAATATTGCCTTCTTTATGACTTAATTTTATGTTGCAACGGATGTCGGGCGGTGTAAAATGTGTTTCTCATCCGTTCGCACTTTGAAGTCGTCCGGACCATCGGCCGTAATTGGAGCCGGTCCTGCTGGGTGTTTTACACATATGCAAAGCAACGCGTTTTGTGTGTTTGTGTTAAAGCCTCGGTGTCCAAAGCTACAGGAGACTTCCGTCACCGTCCGTCTTGTTCCGGGAAAAGACACAAAAACACACAATATGAAGTTCAGATTCAGTCCGAGGTCGTTTGTTGACTTAGTGCCCGGAAGGTTTGTTAGGCTGTGAAGTTATGGCCCGTCTGGCGTCCTGAAACTACAAACAAAAGTGTTCCAGTGCTCTCGGTGTGCAGTGCAGCACTGATACACACAACACACGGGTGTTGAGTGAGGTTTCATCCGAAGGGGAGGGAGCAGACAATTTTGGCACAGCCAGCTATAAAACCGTACGAGCAGATCCAACAGGTGGCCGACGTGCGTCTGCTGGACGTGAGGCCCATGTGTTTGTCCGACGGAAATAGCATCTTCTACAGCGATGAAGACATGCAAGAAAGCAATCAATTTTGAGATCAATCATTCTTAATTATAGATATAGGTTACACAAAATGATCAACTCCGAGTGATCCGCCCTTAGATGCACTTCGTGTGGTTGTAAGATTTTCTACGGCCTCTAGACCTACTGCATACATACTCACACCTTGCAACGCTCTCCAAGCGCATGCATTGCCCATTCCGTCAGCTCCGTCATCGACCGGAGTAGATCAGGATGCGCCTACCACCTCGCAGCTGTAACGCATTGTCGTCAAATAATCGTCACCTATTGTGGCATAAATAAATTAAATCGATTACCGTCCCCAGCGTCCCCGGGAAGCCGTGGCAGCGTCCGGACCTGCCATCCACTCATATTCCCCCGGGGCGTTGGGGCTCAATCCCCCAGCCGGAGCTGTCCGGGCAGCAATTTAATTAAACCCGTTTGATTGTCGACTTCATGTTGGCCTCCGGCCATCGGCCCTAGCTCGGACGCCCGGACGATGCGTTCGGGTTGACAGCTGGCAAACCCATGGTCATCTTTTATCACCATCGGAAGACATCAAAAATCAATACTAATCAAGTCGAGCGGAAAACTTCACCACCCTTGTTGTTGCTGCAGTGGGCGAAAGGTGCATGGATGTGGTCGTCCGATCCAGCATCATCGGTGTACTGCTGGAGCAGGAGCAGGGGCCCTGTTGCCTGAGGGCTTCGTTGCCAGGGATACGCGCTGTGCTCTCGGGACCATACTGGATGGTAACGTACGTAAGAAATCCTCTTTTCGAAGCATCGATGGTGGCTGTTGGCCAGGCTTCCACATCGATCCAGCAGCTTACTTTCTCTCCCGCCGCGCTCCTATTGTGGCTTTTCGTAGGAAAACGCTTCATGTTTGTACATTGCATTTTCGAATGCGTTAGGCGGAATGTTGCAAACGCTGCCACTGTTCGGTACCTGTTCTAGCAAACGCAAGAAGCAACCTAATAAGGAGCATCGCAACGTACGCTTGACTGCACGGGGTTGCATCGTTTGAGTGTACGTCCCGGCAAGGAAACGAGCGTCCGCAGAAGAAGCCCCATAACACGTACAACGATGCATCGCCGGTTTATTGCAGATGTGTGTTGTTTCGCCCGTCGTTGTGTGCAGGAAAGGTTGCCCCCATCCTGGCCTGTCTGCACTGCCTGCGGAAGAAGGCTAGAAGGCAGGAGTTGATTTATCGAAGGGAATTTTGTGATGAAGCCGTTTCCTGTCCGAACCGATGTTACCGACACGATTGCTCTCGGAAGCTCCAAACAAGTATCCAACCAGGAGAGGCTGCCCCACCGAGGAAACACATTTTGCCCGGCAGTCGAGCGTGAAACACAGCAGCCTTCGAGCGAACGGATTGATTTGTGGATGAACCGTGTGTTGTAGTTGTTAGTGCTACGAGCCGAAACAAGCCCGCCACATCATTCCAATCTCGCTCGGAACCGACGGAGGCCGGATCGAATTACGAGACTTCGGAACCATTACTCTAATCGCAGCAGCTTTAATCTACAAACATTCTTACCGACCGATGGGTGGAATCGGATAGAGCACCAGACGAGATACAACACTCACGGACGTGTTACACGGCGATACCACACCGAGCTCCTCGCGACCCATTTCTTTTCCCGCCCATCGAAGTGTCGCTCACGCTCGACGACGCTCAACGCACACGTGTACGTGTTATTAGTAAGACGATAGGGCTCATCGGTCCGGACGGGGACCAACTTGCGAGAGCAGTAGCTAATAAATAAATGATTTATACGATATTGAGCACCACCACCGACGTCCCGCCACCAGCTCAGGCGATCATAAATCGGACCGGGCTCAATAGCTATCGATCAGGTTCTCCGGTGTCGATGTTCGGTACGGGTCTGCAACCAACACTACTGAACCACCGCAAGCGAATCACTTGAGAATTCATTTTATTTATTAAGTCCGTCCGGCAGCTGCATTTATTGCTTGCCGGCTGCATCATCTGCGCACACGTTGCTGCGTATACATTATTATAATTCGGTAGCTGAATTAGATAATGATGTATGCTCATTTATAGGCAGCTGTTGAGCGGGCTACATCTGTATCGCCCGGTAACTTAATTTGAGAATTACATAATCATACAGCATTAGTTTCATAAATGATTTATTCGATCACGTGTGTTGTAATGAACGAACGTTTTCAATTCATACGGAGGATGAAGAGATTCATGTTTTTGTTTAATAATAATAATAATAACTTAAAGCGGACGTGTCATTTCAGCAGCAAAATACAATGATAAACTTCGTTTGTTCCCCTCTGAAACAGTATTGCATACCTTTAGGCGTATAGACGAGACACAACCGTGCGTCACTGCAGAATAATTTAACATGTAATTTTACATGGTTATTTCCGTAAAATTTGTGTATACTTTTCTGGAAATTCACCACAATTATTATTCTATCTAAAAAAGGCCTTCAGGGTAGTAATCGAAACAGCTTTATAACAACAGTACAAATTAGTGTGAAATGCAAACATCCGACGTTCAAAGTTCACACGAATCTAGCAACAACTGTTTTCATTTCTGAAAAAAAAATCGGAAAACAAACAAGTCCTTGTCATTAAATAGCCATAATCGTTTGCTGGTCGTTAGTGCCGCACCAAAAATCGTACCGAAGGGCCACAAATTGGGCCTCAAATCTTCCTCTCTTGAGACGTTCGCCGGGAGAATGTCTTAACGGTCGTTTAATAATGCTATAATCTCGTCTAATGTAAGTTTTAGGACCACCAGCGCTCGAGATTCGTTAACGTTCGATCGCACTCCCCTATGAAGATATCAGGTGAACACAGGAATAAGATTTTCATCTCGTTTTTCTATATCACAACCTACGCTCCGTACATGTTTCCGGAAGTCCAAACAGCTTAATTTTTATGGCGCCATATCATTATCGCCCTCGACCGTTCGAAGTGTGCGTTGCTGTGCGAGCCGCCGTGTAAGTGTTTCGAGCATCAAGTGCAATCTGTAGCGCTTCTGCAGATACGAAGCCGTTCAAAACCGTGCAAACAAAACCACATCAACCTGGAGCTAGGACTACTTGAAGCCAGACGGGGGAGGCATGAGATGCGGACCAACAGCGACCAACAGCCTTCAGGTGATAAGCCGAAGGCTGTGCCTGTCTTCTCGCAGCGTGGGGAGTTTCGCAGCCAGTCAGGATTATCATGCCGCCCTCCGCCAGCCCCAACACACTGAGACGCGATAAAAGATCGACGCGTTGGCGTATCCTTTTCCGGCCGGGTGCGTGTGGGGCGGAAACGCGCTAACCAAACCAACGCGCAAAAGCACCCCGCCGGGGGTCATTTTCTCACACCGACACCTCCGCGTTGCGTAGGAGTTCGCGTGTGTGTGTCGGCTCGCATAAGCGAAGGAGGACTCTCACGAGTGCGCCGTTTGCGCTATGACTATGGCGCGTGAAATGGTCCAAAAAAGATTCGAATCAAAAGTTTCACGCGCCCAGTAGCGGGCGGTGGTTGTGTTTTTTTGTTTCGATTTTCTTCTCTGCCTGCTCACAGAGAGAGAGAGATACAGAAAGAGAAGGAAAAAATGGTTTAGAGTCGACTTGGTGGCGGCGCCGGTTATGTTTTTGTTTCGCCCGGTGGGTGTTGGAGATGTTTTTTCATGTTTTTTTTTAGTTTTCGAAACGATTCTTCTGGCTGGCCCACAAAAAGCACACACAGGAACGGTCGAGTGGTGATTCAGTGTATTTTTCACGCTTAAAACAAACAAAACATGAATGATCTCACCTGTTAGTCGTACCGTGCCGCTTGCTGATTGGAGAATCTGTAGAAGACTAGCGGCAGCAACGGAGATGTCCTTTGCCGTCTGCCACCCGAATTGCTTTGTGTCAAATCCTTCCAAACGCTGTCGTGCTGTCGTTTTCTTTGTTATGTTCACGTTCACAGGCGAAAAACACGACAAAAGCGGATATAAACTATCCTTACTCTCTCTCTGTTTTTTTTTTGCTGTTGTATCTGATGGTTTCAAACAATTTTCACATTTGCGTACGATTCATTCCTGCCCATGGGCTCACACTGCGGGTATTACGAATAGCGCACGAACACTGTGATTTCCACTAGCAATAAAACAACTTTCCACACCCACCCACACGCTCCACTCACATCTTTCAACCACCCTTTGCGTTGTAAGATTTTCCACTCCAAAAAAAAGAACCATAAAATCACTGTTTTCTCGTTGCTTTTTTTTATGTGCGACGATCGCTCCCGGGACACAAAATCCTCCGAATCACTGATTTTGTTTTCCACCGGCGGACACCATTAATTTTCTTCGACACCTTATTTTTTTCTTGCACTCACACACTCGCACGGGTTTTTTTCTGCTACACCCCCGGTTCACCACTCACAAGGATGGGTTTGCTTTCGCACACAGCACCGTATGGGAACGGAAATGACGTGCCTCAATATTGCCACGCGCTATTGAACGGCGCGTACTTCCAGCTTGACCAACCACCGTGGGGCACATGCCTTGCTTGACGCACCGTAATCTTGGTGGACGCTGTAGGACTTTTAATTGCTGCCCCGTATTTCACTGTTGCACTGCGCGCGCTTTCTGCTGCGATATTTCACACCGAGCTGTGGCATTTTCTGCATTTTGGGGCAATTTTCCACAAGTTTATTATTTTTCCTGGCTTTCTTCAAACTTTCACTGACACGATCGGCGAAATGCTTGCCACTTTTTGCACCGGGAACACTTGTCACAGGCGGGGAAAGCGTAAGACAACGAACTTTCCACCGAACTTCCACCGTCCCAGGTGCGCCGGTCCTACTCCATTAGCAACGTACGAATGTGTCGATTGCCGCACGTTCGAACACTTCCGGTGGGTCGTTATTCGGTAGCGTTCCTCGCGGAAAGTTTTCTCCACGTACACGGCTCTCCAGCTAACCGTCAAGAAGGAAAACTAACGCTGCAAAGAGAAGGAAAGACAACGAAAAACGTTAGACGACGCGATCCGAAAGATAGATGGCAAAACAATGAACCACACAACGCACACACACAAACAGGCCGCCGCCATCACACCGAACAAACACGTAGCAAATATCGATCAACATTACTGGCGTCGGAGGGGGGAGAAAGCCCGAGAGTAACTAATGTGCCTTTTTTGGAAAGTTTTAGCATCAATCCATTAAATTTAGCGCCACTTCTCGGTCGTCCCGCGTTCGGTCCTGCTCTATGTCAGAGCGCACCATGGGTAGGAAGTGGTTGCAGGAGCGAAAAGTTTCGAAACCACCGGGCCACGCTTGGTGGAATGGGCCACACGTGGCCACGTGGCGTGGGACGAAACTTGCTCGGTGGTGCCAGTGAGATGTATCACTTCACGGAGAGCTTTTTGGAGATTTTTTTTCTGCCTCACGCCTTCCCTCACGACCCTAACGACGAAACATAACTACCACTATACATTTCACGTTTGATTGTGGCTTTGTTTTAATGCTATTTTCCAGCGGTTGGGTGGGAAACTTTCGTTGTGGCGAAAACAATGGAAATGGGTTCTTCTTGGATTGAAAAAATACGTCCACAACGTATCGATAGAGCTCGAACGTACATCGCATGATCATTAGGCTTCCAACAGATAAAAACAACGCCCAATAGTGAAACAATTTTTCAGATTTTAAAAAGCAACTTCAAAACAGTAAGAGCTTAACACGGCAAAGGACCATTTTCCAGTAATTTATCTTAGATTATAGGAAGACTGGAGCGATCATATGGTCAGGAGCGCAAGCGCGTAGTTATACGACTGGTTGAGGGTATCGTTCGCCTCATACACAGGACCAAAATGCCATGTTTGTCCTCCACATTATTTTGTCATTTTATCGCCATTCCTGCTTTAGATGTTCGTTGGGAAAGACGTCCCTCCATTGCGAGTCTCAAAATTACAACTGAATGTTTTTTACAGAGTGAGCCACCTCAGCCAATGTTTAATTTGCTTCACCGACATCCCTCCGTGATGATCCTCTCCCAGGCCGGGCCCGTCTTATCGGCTGCCTCACATCGATCCCATTACCGTTTATCTTCACTTTTCATCGACCCACCTTCTGTAAAGCGCACCGAGCCCGGGGCGCCTCGAGCCATCAGCCACGGTGCGTGTCAACGTTTGCCGAGCCGGATTAAATGCAATCCCAGCCGGGGCCACTCGGGCGACAGCATCACGCCGGTGGAGGAGCGCAGCGAAACGCACATCTAATGGAGTGAGAATGGACTTCCGGGTTCGGTTCGTTCACCGACACCCAACCATTCCGATTTACTGCTGCAGATACACGCTGTGTGTGTGTATCGAACAGCAGGATGGCGAGTGGGGTTGGGTGGAACAGGAAATGGCATACTAATTTTGCATACACAACAAACATCGGCGAACTTGCCGGGGTAAACAGCAGTCCCATGTTTTCCAGCATTATCTGGATGGTGTGTCAATGATCGTACCGCGTAGCCAACCGAACGACCCCGCCCCGATAAGCGTACATAATGGGCAGAGCCATCGCGATGCACTCCCGCTTTCCGGTCGATCGGAACCTGTTTGTACGACGGTATCGGACTCGGTGTTTTTGTTTTTCATAAACTTTTCCGAAATGGGGGAAAAAGCGCTTATCAGTGCTTCGTGTTTTTTTTTCATCGTTCTCAAAAGTACAAACCCGACAATTAATTTCGACTTTCGAGAACACAAATATTGGTGAGCAGCGTGCGTGGATGGGTGAGAGATAAGCATGTGTGCCGTTGTCATGTTGGTGCAGTTGACCGGTGGACTAATGTAAACATTATCGGTACATAAAACAACACTCCGGTTCAATTGGGGTGTTTTTTTTTGTTTAGTTCTCACATCTCACCACGCTCCTCCTCGATCGATCACACACGAGCCACGCCACGTTATGAATTTTCGCAAGCAGCAGCCGCCCCCACCACAGCACCAGCGGCGGCCACCGTGAAATTGTTAACTTTCTACGCCTCGTCACACCACCGTCCAAGCGAATCCTTTGAACTCTGATTCTATTTGTGTTTGCTCTCGCACTCTCGTACTATTTTGCTGGGTGGTTTTTTTTTGCTCATTCTTCTCCTCCGTTCGCACTCGCCATTGTATCGCCCAGCGAGCAGTGGTTCCGTTCCGTGCCGCACGTCGATGACGAGCGTTGATTTCGCACCATAAAGGATTGCAGTCATGACCACCGTGCCGACCCGAAAACCGAACCGAAAGGCGAAGTTTTCAGCGAAAATTGAAACTTTCAGTCATTTCGATTATGTTTACGTGCCTGATGGATGAAGGATTGCTTGAGGAGAGAGAGAGAGAGAGAGAGAGCGCACATAAAAAATCAAACTTCTAGAAAGGATACGCACGGAAGGACAGCTCGAAGGGAGTTCCTTAAAGCCCTTCACTGCTACGGATTCGGTTCAAGGTCGGCACGGGCTTTGAGAACGGTCAGCTCACCCCCCCCCCTTCCCTCCCCGCTATTCCCCCGTTTGCTAAATAAACGATAGAAACAGCTCAAAAGGGCAAAGAACACACTCGAAAGGAAGAAAGCCGGCACCTTGCGAGGAACGCAAAGGAATACATGAATTTTTATTGAGGTTCGCAGAGTTTGAATCATGATGTTGGGGCCAACGCAAGGGCGACTCATTCGGTGCTCGAAGAATTCGTGTCACACACACACACACGCGCGCACAAACGCACGCATGTTCTTACCCCGGTTGCGGTTTTTCCCATCGAACCGAATGCGTTGTCGAAAGTTAAAAAATGCTAACCGGCGGCGGCTCGACCATGGTAGCTCTGGTCTGGTTGATTAGAACGCACGTGATGGGAATTGGAGCCGCACCGATTGGACCAATTGGGTGTTATTCCTGCGTGTGTGTGTGTGTGAGCGAACATTGTTAGTATGGACTACCTCAATCCGTAAGTACAACCACAAATGGCTGTAATACCCCGACGATGTGTTTTTTTTGTATGTGTGTGTGTGTGTGTCAATGAGCTACAGCGTGTAAGGTCCTGGAAGGTCCTTCTTACCCCGGCACAACTTAGAGGAAGCTTTTTGCTTCCGAAACTCCCCCCCCCCCATTCCGTGTGAGTGAATCGGTCGTGATTATGTTGAATGAGGTGGCGTACCGGTAACGGCGTCCATAACTTATGCATGCTTCCCACCGTTTTCGGCCACTGTGCCACGGGGACGTGGGGGCCAATGGGGTGAACGATTGTAAATCACGGTACGTGCGCGAGAGGGGTTCGAGCGGTACGTTCCATTGCCATATCGTTGCCGCTTGGGCGTGAATGAATTCCGTCGCAGTCTGAAACCGCGCTACATACCGGCACATTTGTACACCAGGACGTTCCCACGTGGCGGCGCAAAGTGCAAAAGAGTTTGTGCCGGTGAGTGTTTCTTTTCTCGCTCGTCAAGGTATTAGTGTTTTGTTGCTCCACGTGTAAGGCGTGAGGGTGCCGATTAATTGTACTTTTTCAAGAGGCGAAATAGTTGTGGAATATAATCAGGATCGAAACATGATATTACAATAAATAATATGTCTAGTCCATAATATACAAAATGAAGGTTTTCTCAAGATTTGTCAACGGTTTTGTGTGGGTAATAGCGCGGAAAATCGAGAAATAGAGAGGATCCAAGTCTGAATGGATTAATGTAGACCGTGAATACACATCAACATACGTAAATTAGATATAATTTAAACTATTATTATCTTTCGGTAATCAAAACTCAATGACAGGCTGTTCACATAACAACTGAGTAGGGTAACGAGTTCTATTTATTCTTGGAGTATTTTATAACAGTTTCGATTTAAAATCATACTTTCAGAGCATTCAAAGTAATTCTCATTAGCAGTTGTATTATTTTCCATAGAGGAATTAAATTTTTATTCTTTTTTGAATGTCCTTTCTCACATGGTTTGTGTTATATTGTGCATGAAATCAATTAGAAAGTTACATGAAACTGTTCGGTTTGTATGGTTTAAGACCTTTATATCTCTCTCTGCTCCAGTTCTTCAAGACTCTTTTACACTGGAACCTGTAGCGCACGGCACAAATATTACGAGCAGCGTAAGCCAAAATAGTATGCCATTATTTCAATCGAGCAAACACCACGCCAACCTTCAACACATCATCAAGAAAAATGTTTCTTCAAATTGCAACTACCTTGCAGCGGCCCCTCACCTTCCGTGCGTTTCGCCACCATCGGGGCCGGCAGAATAATTGGCCCACTTTTTTGCCACTTAAATGGCGTACCATTCCCTTCCATTACCTTGAAAATTGCCAACTTCCGTGCCACGGTTTCCACAGCGACTTACACGAGCCCCGCGCGAGGCACGTTTCGCGGGCGGAATTGATCATTAAAACTTTAAACCGAACCCATTTGGGAGGGAGAAATACCTCAAGGGCAAGCAGGCGACGGTATCGGTCTATGATTTCCGCAATAGCGTGACGGGCCGGTGTACTGGCGAGCCTTTGTTTGCTGTGCTTTCTGAAAACAATTATTTTCCCCATGGTAAATCATATTACACGATTCTGCTCTTTGCCGGGCCAGGTGACGGTGTGCGATTTCGTGCATAATTGGGTAAAATAACATTTTCTTAGCGCATAAATAGCAGTAGGTCGCGGGTGTGCTTGAAGTTTTTCGTGGGGAAGCCTAGTGAACAGAAAATGTGCACACAAAGTACAATTGTAAATGCATGCAAAGAAGAGGAAAACGAAGCTCAAGGCGTTTTTTTTCACCGAGCAGCTACAACAAAATTGTTTATTTAGAATCCAGCAGTTATTTCAAGTAAATATTCTTTATGCTTGGGTTTATTTGGTCCTTTCGATTTTTTAAGTAATTTTGTATACTATGTGAACGCTTTATTACCATGTAAAATAGTTTGTGGCTCATCTAAAAATAATAACATAATAAACATTTGTTAATCTAAATAAATCTAAATAAAGAAAACCACCTAATAAAACATTTTCCAAACACTTTATTTCTCCTGCTCTCGTCCTTCCGACCGTTCGAGCACCGAATGGAATGGCGAAACTCCATCTCGATTCTCTGCCAGGCTCCCCGAAGCTCCCAAAAAAGAAACAATAAAAATCCATAGCTTCCTTCGCTAAGCATGCCTCTGTGTGTGGAGGTCGGAATATAAAAAAAATAAATTATGAAGCATTCCAGCGCCCTCGAGTGAGCGTGCGAGCTGGTAGCCGGTTTAAATAGCGCAAAAATTTAATTACAAATTCTTCAAACACCCATACACATACGCTCATACGCTCCGTGCGCGTGATGCTGCTCAAACAAATCCCCTGCAAACGGCAGCAGCAGCAGCTGCAGGATGGAACATTCGCTGGGTTTGCTTGTTTCGTAAATTGTGCTAGAAATTTCCTCGGAAACGGAAAATGGGTTTGGCGCATTGATTGATGTTAAATTGCTGTTTGCTTAGATTGTTTGGTTTTTAATGATGTTTACATGTTCTTTTCACCTTTCTTCACTCGCTTACCGAAACGACATGCGTTCGCTGGAGCCTTTATTTTTGTCAAATTTTTTATTCACTAAAATGTCTGACGTTTCGCACACAGCATTCGGTATGCAAGTGGTGTGACATTTAACATCCTCTGCGAATGTTTCTTAAATAGATTTGCTAGGTTCAGGCTTCGGAATGGGCCCAGCCCAGCATCAAACGTAACCTCGAAGCGGAGTAAAATGTTGAATAACATTTAAATTCAATTACACAAAACTAGGGTTCGCATACTTGCGCACATCGGGTTCGGCCCCAGAGCGCTCCCCCGGCTGTAGCGGCCAGCCCAGCACTGGCTTCGATAATAGAAATCATGGTATTTTCGTTTCGGTAAACCGTCAGCCGGCCCGGGGTCTCTTTATTGCATGAGCGGGATTTTCTATTTCCCCAACAGCCGAAAACCCTCCACGAGCACACGAGCCGAACCGAGCGTCAAGAATGAACTGCCGGGAGGTAAAAGAAAAACCGCTCGGAACATCCTCCACCGGGGACACCAAACAAATCTGAGCCCCCCGTGCTCGGGGTGTAAAAAAAACTATCCCCAAACCCGAAGCATACGTCGATGCTCCCAGCCCGGTTGGAGCGAGAGCCGGTGCCACCACCCAGGGGCAACATAAAAGTGGTTGAACTAAACCATTTGCCGCCCGACAAGATAGCGCACGGGTTAAAAATATTTTCTGCAGTAAAATGAGCAAAGACAGGCACGACGAGGCAGCAGCGGTGGGGAAGATGTTTGGAAACTTTTTTGTCCGGCGCTGAGGAACGTATGCGGCGGATAAAACTACCAAGTGAAGCGCTTGCCAGTGCGATAAGCGCGATACTGGGCGCAACTTCGGGTAAGGATTTGTGCAAAAAAGGAGCAATTTGTTCCTCGTTGTGCCCATCGGTCCCTCCTGCAGAAATCCATCACGCTCGTTGTGCGCGGCCTGGTTGGACGGAAGGTTGCAGCTGGGTTATGTGTGGAAAGTTTGCTTCGGGGCGGGAAAGGATCACTCCGAGCGAACGCCGGCCCCGACGTAGATGTCCGACTTGTCAACCCTCGTCACATCGCTCAAGATGATAAAGAGTGAACAAACAGTGAAACCTGTCTTTCACTCGGGGTGGCGTTGTTGAAATGGTTATAAAACCTAGACATGTAAGGAAAAAACCATCACCAACCCAGGCGACTCGAGACATCCCCGTTTTTGGATTAATCGATTCTCGAACAGTGTTGTGCTTAATGCGTATCGAGCAGCCGTAAAACAGTGGGTGCTGATGCTTTTTCGAGTTTGATCGTTTAAAAAAAGTTTTTTTTGTGTCAGATGAAGTGATCCGATTATCTAAAAACTTCTTCGGATGATACGGGAAGAAAAACTCTACATAGGCGTGACAAAACTATCAACTTTTAAACAACACTGTCATATGATATGGGTTTTCACAAAAATCGCAACTTCAATGTGATAAGATTTAACTTGTCATGGCTCAAATAAAGACTCGGAGGGTTTTTTATTTTAATATTATGCAATTCGCACTACATCTATGACGTATTTGTCAATCAAGAATAAGCCATCTAAACCGATAGCATACATTTTTGCGCAAAATATTGTTTCAGCCTAAATGTATGTAATCTTTTGTTTGATGTGTAACTTGCATGACACAGCAGAACAATGATTGAGTAACAATTTATAATAGCTGTACTATAAAGCCTTCCTTCGGTGCAATCGAAGTGAGAATGTTTCTTCCGCATTTCACAAAGAGCTAGAGCATCTCACAACCGCGATAATATGAAAATCTGTGTTAATTTATACCTAATGCACTGATGAGTCGCGAGTGGTAACTACGTGCTATCAGTGCTGCCATGCATACAAACTCTATCGCCGCAATCCATCACATTTTGCCACAGCCTTACAATGTAGCCCGCGTTCCATTCGAAGCGCTTTCGAACTCGCGGCACATGGCACCGACGTACCTAGTCTATTTCCTAGCCATATTTCCCATCATCTTCGGTGCAGTGCATACCTGCCGAGCTTTGTAATTATTGCACGGACTAGGCACCGTGTGCACCGTCCCCAGCATCGATTGAAATGTAATTTCAGCGTGCGGTTTGCGGTTACGGCTGCTGAGATTATCATCGGCCGTTGGGCACGTGGTGTCCTGGGTTGGAAACGATTGCTTCGACGGTGAGTATTGGCCTGCGAGCACAGCAACGCTGCACCGCTCGGTGCTGAAGTGATTGCGAATGGTGCATGTTTACACGGCATTAGGATATGCAACGTTTGCTCTCGAGAAAACACGAGGATCGGTGTAAATGCACGTGCATTTACTCATCCCAACGTGTACTATCAGTAGTAGAATTATAGCAATAACACTAATTGCATTCTGTGCAGTAATATAAATTGTAATGGCTTGCATACTGCAACTCCATTAAGTAAGCTAAAACTAAAGAGGAACCAAACCATCACATCAACATATGTAATTGAATTAAAATCATACATTACATAACAACATTCTAAAAGTAATGTCTTTCGCCACAATTGAGAACGATCTTAAGTCGTTCAAACGTATTTTACCGCCTCTCGTTCCCATCTCGTTTTTCGTACGAACCCTTCCCGGGAGCGTAAAAATATTGGCCGCAATAAATAACTCAGCAACCATCAATCATAAGCAATAAGGGTATTTCGCTGCTCCTTATTCGTCTTTGTTTTTTTTTCTCGCCGACTTTCTTCGGCCATTTCGGATGCGCTTGATGCGAACAGATGGTACGGATGCAGATCGGGGCTTTCTTTTTCTGCGCTTTCCGGCGCTGGAAAGTAAAATCATGGGACTTACATTATGCAAATGAAACAGAGTGTTTCTCGTTCCATCTCTTTGCCAATGGTCTGCGGTGTGCCCGACATTTGCATACTTGCTGGCCATTACTGAAATTACGGTCGCCTTCTCGGATGGTGGGTTGGTGTGCGTTTTGTACGCAGGCAACCCTTTGCTGCGGTGCACTGAGAGTTTGGGATTCGGGTGCGTTCGGCGCTGGAAGATTGGTTACCTTTGGCTGACACATTAATCCTGGCTGCCGGGCGACTCCGAGCTGCAGATTGTACAAACCAAACGAACCTATTATCACCGTCCACTGTGTGCGTTCTTATATATTGTCGCTTTTTTTTCTGCAACCCACTTATCGATCGATTGTGCACTTCTGTTGCACCACCACCACCACCATCGCTAAAACCGTGTAACTGTCACGTCCACCCCAACGTCCTTGTGCCATATCGGCACGATTTCGTACGTCGTGTTCCACTTTGCGTAATCACCCAATCGAACGACAGTAAGAATCAATAATGACGATCGTAAGACACGGGTCCGGGTCGCCCGCTATGAGTGTGCTGCACTTAAATGCAAACGACGTCCTGGTGGAATCGTTTGGAAGCGTTTAAAATAGAAACGCCAGAAATAAACCATCCAATCACAGTGTCAGTGTTTGTGGACGATGTACGATGTGCGGAACGCTTTATCACACGAAGTTCGCATTTGATTGCTGTTGGGACAGAAACATTAAGAAGTCTCACTTTAATATGATCAAACTTAATATTGTATAAATTACACATTAATATACCAAATCGAAAAACTCCTACGCTCCGGAACATTCTTGTACAAATGGAGTTATGGTTTGTAAGTTTGTTAGTTATCGATTTTTCAAGTGTCCGAAGTGTACCACACACAGGAAAGGAAAAAACGATTTTTGACTCTTTCAAGCAGTTCGTAAACAGTTTTTTCCTACTCATCGTACAACGATCCCGCTGTTCTCATTTTTCTATTGCTTGTGTCGCAGTTTGCCACGTTTGCAATCCCCTCTTCCAGAGTGTCTAGACTCAAGGACCGCTTCCTATTGCGGAAAGCAAACTGGTGATTAACAGAAACTGCATCATTTCCGATCCCGATATCAGGTTCGAACACACTTTACCCCCACGGACACTGGAACACTCTGCGTATTCGCTTTGGGTTTATGTTTATCTAGGAGAAAGAAGAAAAAAATACACCTTCTATTATGGTGTCGAACGAAAACTCCAAACTCCACTAAGCCACACTACGAAAGGCAACGATTGCACCCGATAAACCCGTAGTGCATAAGCACCTGGTGCACATTGGCACCACGCCTTTGCTGTGTTTGGTGCCCATTTTCTTTGGCTGCATAAATTTGCATACGAACAAAAAAAAAACAATACGCCCCTACCGCGCGCTAACATTCGCTTCACATACCGTATGCAGCGCCGCGTGCGATACCGTTGCATCTGGTTGCATCGAATCCGCTTGGCGATAGCGCTCGCGACTGCTAAACAGACGCGCAAGACATTCGAAAGATTTTTGTTTCGTTCCCTCTGTACGTAAGCGTAAATGGAGCTTATTTCTATTGAAGTGCTCGAGCCACGTGAGAGCGGTAGTTTGACGTTATCGCGGCAATGCAATCGTTGCGAGAAAGGTGCCGCAGAAGTCTGCCGCCGTCTGTAAAAGACAGCACCCGGCTGGAAGACCCATCGGATTGGGAAAAGAAATGCAACTGTCTGCCAAACGACTGGGGTGGGGCTAGAAATTCGTATAAACAGTGCATTCAAACCCCAATTGCATAATGCAGCGGGCAGCGGTGGAGTTTTATTTTCATCCGAATGATTGATTGATCGACATCCCCGGGACGTTTGATGCCTTTTTCGTCGTTAATCTATTAAATTTGTGGCACGCTGCACGGAATAAAAACGCGCCAAGTGCCACCCACCCGACCGTGGGCCCAACCGTGCCACCCATCAATATGGCGTGGATATGGGTGGAGTGCGCGCCCGCCCGGACGGGGTTGAGTAATTTATTGGACATTTCTAATTTATACGTTCGGTTTCGAGGTCTACCGTTTGCAATCGTTCCATTAAATTGAATTATCGGTCAGTGTCCAGGTCGCCTTTCTGGGGCAGTAGGTAGCCTGTGTTGGTGGAGGACGGCTTTGGTACGGGTGTGAAATGTACGTTTGAAATTTTAATTGCATGTATTTTTATGCATTTCGTTACTTGCGACTTTCAGTGTAACGTAGGTCTCGAATAACTCAGTGATAGCTTAAATATCGACCATCAACAGCAATTTATTCATTTTTAAGCCTTTACAAAACAATGGTCGACCCAGAGCATATCTTCTCAGCCCAGTTCATAAGTTAAATTTTGAAATATGTGCAACTTTTATAATTCGCAAGGGATACCTTCGAGTTCTTACATGACAAAAAAATAAACTAGAAAAATTATTGAGAATACTATCAGCAAAAACTTTTCGCAATTTTGAATTGCCTTTTTATTTTTTTTTTTTTTTTTAGAGTGAGAGATAGAGATAGCTAGAGAGAGGGAGAGAGACAGAGAGTGAGGCAAAGAGAGAGAGAGAGAGAGAGAGAGAAAGAAAAATGCACCAAATAAAGAGTAAAGCGATGCGCCATTTCTTGACAGGACCATAACTAACTTATACGTTGTTTTATCTGAATTCTCCACTTTTCCACTAAAATTTCCATATTTTTATGATTCTTGAAGCCTTGCCAGAAATAAGACAAACGCTTCCAGGGAAGAATAATCTTTACTGGTTCAGCTTTTTTACATTTAATGAGATATATTACCGATAGTCTTTACAGATGCCTTATAAGAAACAGGTAATATCCCAAATAATCAGTATTCATACCTCGAAACCCGAAATTGAGAACCGAACCGAAGAAAACAAACGGACAGCATCATCCTGGTCATGCAAAACCAGCCACTGCCTTTTGCCTGGACCGCTTACACCACCGAAATCATCCTTCATCCATGCAGAAAGAAGAATTTCCGCTCCGAACTGACGTAGCATTTTAAATGATCTTCCACCTTGCCCGCGTTCTCTGCAAGCCGGGTACCATCGGTATGGCTTTTTTGTTGTTTCGTTCAGTTCAATTCTGTAAGATCCTCCGGTCCGGTCCATGCTGGCGGTAGCGACACGCGAACCCGTAACCAGGGGGCCAGCCAGCCGGGCTGGTGTTTGTAACTGGGCTTTAATGAATAATTCACCGTTAATCCAATTACCCCAAGATGGATCGTAAAATTATGCAAACTTTAGCTTAATGCGCTCCCGCATAACTTGCCCGAGCCGGTCCCCTGAACGGGGACGGGGGAGAACAGAACAGAAGCTGGCAGCCTTTGCCGGACAGCTTTCGTCTAGCCACGTCACGTCACGCGGACCTCATCCATCTCAGCCGGAAACTCTGGGGTCTGGGAGAAAGGATCTCTCTTTTGCGGACATATTTTCTTCCAGCGCGCCCAAGCAAACCACACTCATTGTGGAGGCAGGCTATGGGTTATTTTGAATAATTGCTTAGACATTTTAAGTCGAAAGGGTCTTTCTTCGTGGAGCTTTGCGGAAGAGTATAATTTGCCGGCCGAACAACACGACTAAATGGTATCAAAAATCGGCTCCGCTTTGCACGTCGACCCCGGTAAACCGGTTAACATACTAAACCTGTTTACATTCCCGTTTGGAACGATAAACAGATAATGAAATACATGTTTAATCACCTCGCTCGCTCGCTACCCTATAGCGCGTTGTGTTGCTGTGCTTATGATGGTCCGAAAGTAAATCAGCCGGACCGCAGCCTAAAATACCATCGATAACCATCGGCAGAAACCATATTCCGGACCGGTTCTACACAACACCGATGGCCCCCGAGGGCGCTCGAGCTCCACAGGACGAGGTCAGACTGTCTGCCAGAGTTTTAATGAAGGTCTTAATTAGACAGAACATAATCAAAAGCATAGATAACGTAATTACTGTCAACCACGACGCGAACCGCGCATTGTATTTTTGTACCCGTCTCTTTCTCTCTTTCTCTCTCGCTTTCACGCTCTCACTCCTGCTAGCGTAATTTCCAACGCGAACTTACTCCAGCGGACATCCCCGTTAGCGCCACACGAACGGAAAGCAAATGGTACAATTTTTAGGCATAATTAATGAGTCATGCCTTTGAAAACGGGTTGCCAGCCTGATGGTCTCCCCCCACGCTGGAGAGGCAAAATAAATTCTTCGGTTTTCAGCGGGTTCTCAGCGGCTGCCCCTCGCGACCGGTTCCAATCAACAACGGCGCCGTTATAATATGTTTTCCCGAATCCAATAATCCATCCGTCCCGGACCTGATCGTTCGTTTGGGGGTTCCACCCGGGACAAAACACACTACCCCGAACACTCCTGCCTCACAAACGAGGGGAAACCTTCAGCATCCAATCTAATTAGCAGCAGTGTAATAAAATTGGCTACCGTGTTTTTGGGGGGTGCGGTGGTTTTCTGCTGTCTGCGTGACACCCGCGCGCGCTGCGTCGCTATGGTGACGAAAGTTTTGCCCCAATTTACGGACGCCACACGCCCACCACCCACACCCACCCTGTGTGCGGCTTTTTGCACGCAATTTCGTTCTGCGAGCGATGCGTGTCGCTGTTTACGTACGGTTTCTGCGCACGTCGATGGGGATTACGTTCGCTCGCAGCGGAGATTAACGCACATTCCTGCCAAATTGATTGCGATCGAAGTGGTTTGATCTTTCCACCCGCTAAACGGGGTTTGAGAGCGACTGGAGGGATGCGATGGGAGATGTTTTACGGCTGGTTCGGTTGTTTCTGCTTTCTAATGGTTATGTTTTACGATATGTTTGATCAGGTTGATTAAGATGGAGGTTCGTGTTTGTTCATTATAATGTTTTGGTTCATTCTAACTAACACAACCTTGTTGGCTGAATACCATAGTATGTAATACCTAAAGACAGAGCAAACCTTTAACAATTTATTTGATCAATGCCACAATTCGTACGGTCAATATGTTTTCTGGTGGATATTTTTTTTGAAAACGGTTTATTATTTTTATTTTTTTAATTTAAAACAGTTTTTATTATTCACAACTATTATCATTAATTTATTATAGTTAATATTTTAAATTCCTTTTCAACTGAACTGATTTAAATGTTTTTCACTAACAAATTAAATTCACAATATGTATTGAAAATTATATTAAACAAAAAGCATAATAAACATATAACAAAAACATTACCACATACCAATTTCATTCTACTCTAAACTAACACATTTCAAAACAGATGATTAGGAAAAAAAACAGAACAAAACAAATAAAAGTTAGCCCTGTGAAACTCTCCTACCACATGCCATCAAAACTGAAACTTTATAAACGTCATTTTTTTAAAGACCGGTACGCTGTACTGGCATGGCAGCGGAATCGTGCTTTATCTTGGTTTTCTAGAAATATTTTATCCTGTTGCCGAGCAAAACATCTTGGCCGCCGCTTCCACACTACACCCCCCAACACGCTGTGTACAATTTTTCCACTGATTTTGCGACCCGAAAACATCTTTTTATCTGCCGTAAAGCGACCGGTTGCACATTGGTTCGGAGCGACAGACCCTTGCGAAAGTGCAACTGCCCGCTGTATGCCAAGTCGATGCACTTAGTGTCTGTGTGTATCTCGCCAAACCGCAAAACGCACACCAACGTGCAGCCAGCGTTGGGAAGGAACTGTGTGTTTTTCCTCTACGTGCGGAATCTGCTGACATAGATAACCAAAAAAAAAAAGGAATAATCCGAAACAAAACGACTCCCGATCGCAACAAAAACTAACGCTGCGCGTCGTACGATGCGGAACAAGCTGGACTTTGTCGATGTTGATGACGACTGATGATAATGAGGGGGGGGTGGCGGTGATGGTGGAGTAGATTTTCCTTTTCATCATGCGAAAAGCTTTCCAATCGACCGTCCTGTCACTTTCCCGCGTCCATCTCCCCCGTCCACGGGCTGTATAGTGCTGCTGTATAAACAGTGGATATATGGCACCACCAGTGCTCCGGACCGGAATCGCTTGCCGAAATCCAGCAAGCATCACATTTGAGTTGATCTGTCGCATTTATACGTCCGAGAAACTGGATTTCTTTTTTTTTTTGGTTTTGTTGCCCATGTTGCCTTTGGACGCTTCTTGAGGTCATTTGGCCAATCGTCATACGGTGTGCGAGTCTCGATACACGCTACCACACAAACACACTCCAATCACTGCGGGCACGAGGAAGTTGACAATTCAATAGAGAAAACATTCAATGCTCACCACCCACCCAACCCAACCCCCCGTCACGTCAGCCTGCAGAGACACCAGTGACGGAAGTCTTCTTCCTGCGCCCTGCGATGCCCCGCACAGTACATCAAGTTTTACATTCCCATCGCACCGCTCAGCAGCAGAGAGATAAATGGAAGCGGAAGAAATTTCTCCTCCGCTCGAACCGAAGACGAAGACGCAGACGGTGGAATTAGGGAAGCGATGAAAAATGGGAACCGTCCTCGGAAATGGAAAATCGAACTCCCTTCCCCGCGCACCCAACGGTCCCCGGGGACCGACGGTGTCGGTGTGTTGGTGCTGCATTCGGTTCCAGATGGGTTCCGTCGGCAGCGCGGCGAAAAATGTGCTCGTGAAGCCCGTTGCTGCGTGCGCCGTGGTGCCCGTGGTGGGTGGGAAAGCAAATTTTCCGGGTCCGTTGGAGCCACCTCCCAGTCGATGATGATGGTGCTGATGCTGATGCGAATGGTGCCGGGCTCTTCGCCGACATCCGCACCCTACACCAGCGAGGCAGCAGGGGAGCAAAAAAAGGGATGAAAAATAAACAAAAAAGCACCATAACAGAGTACGACTAGGGGCACAGCGGGCGCGTCGGAGAGGGGGAGGGTTAGGGTTGGCAAAATAAATAGCGCATGAAGCGCCGGCTCGGGCAATGGGAAAACAATCTTTTTTGGCAACAGTTTCGCCCCGTTTCATAATCAAACCAACAGTTTACTCCCCCTAACTCCGAGCGGCCATTCTCAGCATCGCTCCTTCGGTCTGTCTACTCCCACTCAGGCGGGCTCTCCTTTGTTTCGACCTATTTTATTATTGCTCTCGGTTTTTTGTCACATTTCCCGTCCCCCCCAAACGTTTCGAATGCTGCACTGTAAACTCATCCTAATTTTTATTGTCTACTCGCGATTGTTTTCTTTTTATTGTTCTTTTGCTTCTAGTTGTTTTGCGTTTTTTGCGTTGGCGAAGCGTTTTGTTTGGAAAATGGTGAAGAAGATTAAAAAGGATATAGCTAGTCCAACTTTTGAGCTACAGAATATCTACAATATCCGATCATCCCGATAATGATCCGTACGCTCAGGAAACGTTACTAAGAAAACTAACACAGTAAATTTCATTATTATACCAAAGCTTAATAAAAACTTCCATTCAGGATCCGTGATTCTCCAACCGCTTGAGTTTCATTTCTATAAATAATTTAATAAAATTTATTTTTCAGTCCACTTTAGAAAATTTCATGATGAAGTTTTTTTTAATATAAAAATACAATTATTAACGTGAAGACTTAAAAATAGGACAACAATATACAAAGCTTAAACTTAACATTTAAAACAATGAATAACGTAGGATTTCTATGTCAATCGCAACATCATTGTTTCCAATGATGTGAATAACATAGTTGGCGAACAAACAAAGAATTTCACTACGCTTCTCTACACTAATGCCACTTAGTACAGGAAAGCGTAGAACGCTAAACGAAAACATGGACGAGACGGGACACATCGAAGTTATCATGAATATCTGGAAAACAGACTGCCTTTCAATTTTATCATCAATTTTTAATGTAATCATGAAATTAAATTAAACTTTAATGAAATTCAGCTTCCAGGCACATGGCGTGTGCTTATTTCGATAAGTATTTTATAAATTATATGACAATTTCTATCGATCTACAAAAGATTACTGACGGGAGATTGTTCCTTGTGTAAGAAGGAATTTGTTTTTATACATTTTAAACATTGCGATAGCCTGCGTTGGAGTCAAGCACAGCTCAAGTTACTTCAACTTTCACCGTGCAAATCTGCACACGACACTGTCCTGGCGCTTTTTCTTTGCTCCTCTAAACTGCACTAGATTGAAAGTTCATGTAGCTGCCACAGCAGTCGGGATGAACCGTGCCGCAGTTGCATAAGGATATTTTCACCCCCGGCAAAGCACCCGGTGCAAGTGCCACCGTGCCAGCAATGCGGCTGCCGTCGCTGGAAACAACCGTTTGTAAATGGCTCGCAGCAAGGATCCGCTCAAGTGCGAAGCGATTTCCGATCCGCTCGCTGGCAGAAGGGAGATTTGTGTGTCGACAGCGTAAATCGGTGTCGCCGATTGGAAGCCAAGGATAAAGTGACTATTGGCGTTGAAGTTTTATGCTTCGCGTCGCGCTTGACGATTGGATTGAACCCGCGGGAGTGAAAGGTCAATCTGATAACAGGAGTTAGAGTCGGTGCAAATAGATTCGATCAATCAATGGATAGAGAACGCAAGATGGAGTATTTTGTTACTGGAAGCCCTCGCAGCCGACAAAGTTTTAACGATCGAATTTGATTTAAGTTTTCTCAGAGCAAATGAAACAAACAAACGTTGTTCTATAAGATATCTTAAGCAAGCCATCAACTTTGAAAGTCATGCCTGCTTGATGAATCATTTTCTTCAGCAAGCACAGTTTAGCATACAACATGGCTTTTTTGCGCTGCCTTCGCTAATGGACAAACCTTGTCGTAGTAAGGAGCACTAGAACAACTTTTCATTCCCATCTGGATCTCGTTTGCAGCGCTCCTGAAAGGATCCTTCCATTACAACGTCCAACTCACCTTCCCAGAGGAAGAAAAAAACACCTTCCCAAACGCCACAAAAAGCAGCTAACGAAAATGCGCCAACTGTTCAAGCACAAATCAAGTAATGCGGAAGTTATTTCCTGCGACACTCGGTCGACCACCGGTTTTGCGAGGCCGAAATTGAAACAATTGTCAACCCGTGCTCGCTTTTTCGGGGCCACGGCTCATGGGCCGTTCGGGGCTGTGAAGGAACTCAGGTCTAAATTACTTACTCCGTTGGGTGACGTTGACTCGGTGCCAACTGGTGCCGACTGGTGCTGGGGAGAAACGTATTACTACCTTGCGTACTACGCTGCCGGTTGAACCTTCCGCAGCTGCACAACGCATTGTGAAGTGCGTCCCACGACGCCACCGCCAGTCCACCGACCGATTCCAACCCAACTGGGGATGGAATCTCACCCGCAAGCACTGCCACTGTGATCGGCAAACGGTTTCGGCAGCATATTTGGACCGTAGAATAGAAATTCAAATCGAAATGAGTCCAGGCACCGACCGCAGTGAAGAATTATGCAAAATCGTTGCCCCGGTTGCGTCCGGGCAGCGAAAGGTTGCTGCATCCCTTTACACCGGCGTGACCCTGGGAATGGGCGAATAAATTTGCCGAACTTCCTTGGCCTGCGCATTATGCCACCGCATCGCTGCGATACGCTTCCGGGACGTCACCGGGGTGGCCTGCTGACAGGATATTGCATTTGCATCAAATGAATAGCGCACGAAATGGGATGAATGGATTTAGTTTTCTTCGAATAAACCGCTCTGTGTAAGGCTGAATTTGTGCAATGGCGGATCACAATTAAGTAGCACTATTTTTGGACTTTAATAGGACTATTTACGATATCAACAATTAACGATGGCACTCAATGACAATTTCTATTTGAATGACCTTTTTTCAATTTTATCAGTTTCTTTAATTGAGCAACATTATCCAAATGTTTGATGTAGTTTTTATTCACTTTTATCGCTAAATTCATCAAATGAACATACATCAACGACTAAAGTGCAACGTCATTTCGAAATATCTTGGTATTTGTTTACACGATTTCGACAGATAAATCGACAACTGACAGCACTGACAGCATTCGCGCTTGACGAGTTGCGCCTCGTGTAAACGGGCTTGAATAGTCATTTTTTACTTCTAAACAGGCTCTAAGCAAGTCTAGGAAAAAGTTCAACTGCATATAGTATATGCAACAACTCCACAGCACTATATACTTTCACCGAAGTTGTCATGCTTCTTTAGGATAACTTCATTAGCACCACCCCTGTTGGAATGCAAAACCTACGTAGCTTCCGGGAAAATCGAAACTACTTTAACCCTGCCTCACTTAAACTAAGTTTCCGCTGCAGAAGCCTCCCGGTACGCAAAGTACTTCGAGCAGTCCCAAGCGTGCTTTGTTAGGATGAAATGACTTTAAACCTCACGGCAGCAGCTGCTGCCCGAGCGACACACCACCACTACAAGCCGACGACCGACACGGGCACACTTAATGGAGCGCTGAAGATGAGACTAACTTTGACAAAGTAAATTGGAATTAGTTGAAATAAGAACCCACCATTCCTGGTCGTATTGGCCTCCGTGCCCGCACTTTGGACACGAAAAGAAAAATTCAATTTCAGCCACACCAAGAACAACAAAAAACTAGCCAAAGGATAAAGGTAGTTAATCTTGTCCCACGGCCGAAAAATGGTAGGGAAACGCCACGGGAGATAACGCCAAAGGAAAAAAAAAGCCATTCGACTTTGCGCTGTGTGCCGAACTTGCGCTGGGACGAGCAGTGTGACAGAGCCATCCGGCCGGGACAAACTTCGGCGCAACAACTCGTCACGTTCGCCAGCGCCGGCACCCAGTCAGGCTCCGCACACTGCAAATCTTAATTCAATATTGACTACTATGCTGGCGCCAGCGCGGTTTTGGCGAGCATGTTCACGTCCACATTCTTATCGCCGTCGTTTCGAAACCCGTTTCGCTGGCGCTGTAGTTGGCCCGTACATGGTACTGCTTCTTCTTTTTTTTGTTTTCGTTCTGCAATATATCAGGGGCAGGAGAAAAAATGGATATGGGGGCTAAGAAAACAAACAGCAAGTAGAGTTAGCGTCTACTTTTACTCATTTGCGTCATCTCTGCGCGCGTGTGTGTGTGCTATGCTGTGCCGCACCGCGAGAGTGGATCACTTCAGCACGAACCGTATGCATCCGTTATCATATCACGTGCCGGCGCTACATGCCGAGGATTATCCTTCGAACAGAACCGAATCGAGATGTTCGGAGCAGAAAAAAACCTTGTTCCCAACTTTTCTATCGCATCCCTTCACCGCGCAGTGCTTGTGGATAGTGAAAAAGGGAGGGGGGGGGGAATGAAGCACAGCCGAGCAGAACCAAAACACCGCGAGCAACAAGGCCCAAGGACTTCCACTCATCGATGAAGCACCATCAGCAAATCGGATCCGATACGACTCATTGGCGGAGTTGTCTGTTGCGAGACGAAAAATCTTTCGAAAAACACTCCAAACCCCACCCACCGCCGGGTGGAATACACCAATACAGACACACGATCGTTGGCACGTTGTTTGCCTACCAAGATTGATGAGCGGCGGTGGCTCGGGCGTTAAAGGTCACTCGGTACACGCTGTCATCAAACAAATTCGCTGTCACGGACCATATTGGCAGCGCGCTGAACGCCACAGGAAGCAGGGAACGAAAGCACGATTCTTTGGTCCCAGGTTCAGAGCCTTCGCTACTTGTTGACGGCGGGACCGTAGCAACAACCGGTGGAAATTCGTTTGCGGGATGGCCTCTTGGCTGGGCTCCCTGAAATAAGGGGGGGCGCCATTAAAATAAAAGTTAGATTATCACCAACCTGTAGCGGAAACGGGGCTGTTTTTTTTTTGTTTTGCTGTTCCCTCCAAAGTGTCAGCATGTTATGGCCTTAGCGTGGCTTAGCGGAAGAGGTCAGAGCCAGATTTATACGCTCCGTTACCGCTACCTTCTTCGAACCTTTTTTTTCGCCCCCGGCAAAGCTTCCGTCTGTCTACACACCGGCGATTTGATTCTTTTATTGGTAAAATATTCATTAAAAATTCATTGCCTACTTTCGGGCGTTTTGGGGTGTGCTCTCGCGTGCCAACGCGACTCCGACGGGCTCCGTGACTCACGCGCGGCTGGATGGCAATGCGTTGCTCGCAAGTCACGCTCGTAAAAATATAATCCTTTGTGCCTGCTTTCCCGGCCGATCCAGAGCGAAGACACCAAATCACATAAAATAAATATGGGACGATGGGTTTTATTATACCTCGCGCTCCGTCTCCAGCACTAACATAAAGGGAGGCGGGCGGATGCTATCGGAAATGTCTGCCGCACACTCCCACTTCACCCCCCCCCCCTCCCACACGCATTCTCGAGCTGGAGTGAAATATTCCAATTTTTATGGCCTTCAATTTTTCATATTTTTAATATATAGATATATTTCTTCGTCTAGCGAGTCATGGGACATTTCGCGAGCCAAATGTGTGACGCCTGACGGGTTTGAAATATATGGCATCGGGGAGATTAAATGACGCCATTGGCAGGAAGGAGGAGGGTGAAACGGCCCTCCCACCAGCCCGCCGCCCCTCCGGAAGCGAAAGGCGAAAGTTTTTCCGCCGCTTCCGCTGGAAAGTTGAAGGAACGGCGTCCGCCGCCGTTTGCGGCGTCACCGTTCGACGCTCGGGAAATTCCGCTCACAGGATGTGTGACACTGTGTTTTCGCTTTTTTCTGCCCCGCCCGCGGTACGCTTCGGTGCGCTTTCCGTGCTTTCCGTGCAAATATGGTGCGTGAGAGCCAAAAGATAAGGAAGACGGAACGTGTTTTCCGTCGCCGAAAGCTTCATCAACCTGAAAATGGGAAGCAACAACAGCCGAACTGGTCACCCCACCTTTGGAACGAAAGAAACAACAACAACAAAAAGTTCTGACCACGCGGCCGGCCCCGAAGGCGACTGCACGAAACGAGGGCGACTTGCTGACGGCCCCACCCTGCTTCTCCGGCCTCCTGCCTCGGTGGTGTTGGCGAAGCAAAGTTTCGGGACGCCGCCTTTGGGCACCACCGCGAGGGGAAAAGTCGCGTTTGTCACATTCGTAAGCGATTTAGCGAAGGGTGGTGGGAGTGTAGCTGGATTCGGGTTTTTTTCCTGGTATGTGTGTTTTGTGTTTGTGCTTTCACGCGAGGCAGCGTATCGCGTTGATTTTGGGGCGTTGTTGCGTCTACCGAAGGGCGATCGAAGTTCGTTAAAAACTTCAAAGAAACGCACGACTTGGTGCGCTTACTCCGAGTCCGACTGTCCCGGGCAGACGGTATTGGAGCTTGAAGCTTGGCTTCGGCTTGGGATGTATATTTATACGCCATTAAAGAATTGATGATTAAGTGATTGAAGATTAATGTGTTTAACATATTGAGTATAATGTCAAAGCCATCCAAATAAGGATGGCTTTTGGATCCATTCTAATCCTCCATAATTATATATTTTATTGACAGCTTACATTCTTATCCCTAATGCATTCATTTATAATTAGTTTTCGCTGCTTCCTCCTAACTAGACATCCGTGACAGTTTTAACTGAAATAGACTGGTAATAGGCAAAACATACCGAACGAACCTATGTGAAAGTGAAAAGGTTGACTTCACACAAAGAGGAGAGTAAAAACAACAGTGCATAAATTAATTTATTCTTACACCAAACTCGGAAGCTTAATCGCTCTCGAATCACCCGCGTGTGCATAAAAAGCTTTCCAGTCTGAGCCGATTACTGAGAATGCACTAAGAGATCCTGGCGCAGTATGTGTGTGAGTGAGCTAGAGAGTACCATCCAACACGAACCAGAATCCCGACTGTCGATGATGCCCATCGCACGCCTTTGAGTCTGAAGCAATATGAGTGGAAAATTTTCATTTTCCCCATTTTCCCGACACGGCGGCAAAAACAACTGCCGCGGATGAGCAAAAACCAATGTTGCACTTTACATGCACCCTGCGTCCTGTCGCGTGTCGCCACCACCGTCCCCGGTTGTCGAGTAATCCCGCGAAACAGTGCGGGCAAGTGCTTGTTCGCTCGCAGATAAGCCGACACAATGGACGCCACCGTGGCGGGGCATTGTTGCCGAAGTAATTTATTCTCGCCGATGCATCCATGCACGGCCCTCGGGCCTCGGTGTTGCGAGGAGCGGCGATGCAATTGCATTATCGGTTGGTTGGAGTGGAAAGAGCAATGCGAACGAGGGCGGCGGAGGTTGCCAGCGAAATTGGATTCAAAATCGATGCATTTTCACCATCGGGCGCCTCGCTGCGCGCCGAGTGATTGAGTGGGATCACCTCATTGAAAATCAATTAGCGGTGCGACGGAGTTGTGCGCGGTAAGAAGCCGACAATCGGATTTGGAATAACTTGTTTTTTTTCCCGCCGGAAAACGATTAAAGTTCAATTTCTCATCTTCATCTTTGACATCCACTTTGAGAGATATTGACTAAAAATCATCATTTTAAAACGATTTTTGGTGGTCAAAGCTGTAAGCCAGTTGAATCGCTTGTCACGTAATAAAATGATGAAAAAAATGATTTAACTAAATTTGGGATGTATTAACAATGTACATGCATGAAGTCAGGTACTTTAAATCCAGTGCATACTGTTTGGCGCCAATTTCATATATCAGCCCAAATGTATGCAACACACGCTCTGTAATAACATATTATTACCTCATTAGTTGCTCAGTCTTTCATAATAGCTGCTAGGCATATTTTACTTTAAAATAGCCGCACTTACGAGTTTTAAAGTGACCGCTTGCTTTACGTACTATGCTCATAAGCTCCGCCTTTTAGCATATCTAACAGACGGGCATCAAATAAAAATTTAAGACCCCCACGGCATAGCGATACAACATTGAAGCGCGAATGTTTGCACACATACGCCTCAAGCCTACGCCCGGTCTTTTGGTCCATCATCTCATATCCCACCACGGCAACCCACTTGACGGAAGATTTATTTTGCCACCTACTTTCGTTTCTACAGGCGGCGAGCAATAGGCCCAGCAGCGCCTGCAAACGATGCAGAGGAACACAGCTCCGACGCCTTGCGCATTCAGCGGCAGGCTAATCTTCGGTCACACTTAGGTCACACATGACGAGGCGCGTCAACACGATGCGAACCTTGATGTCGTGATGCTCTCACACACACACACACACACAGACACGCGGGCACGCTCCAAGCCTACCGATGCCCGGTGACACCGTGCCCGAGCATAATAGATCCCCTTTTCGCATGTTTCTACGATTGACACCACTCTCGAAAATCGAGCGCGGAAGCGGACATGATGCGGCAGGGAGGGGGTGCGCAAAGGGGACACCCCTGTCTGACCCCACCACTACGCGCTTCAGGGTCGGGAGGGTGGTATTTACCTTGGGAATGGCACACAATGCTCCAAGATGATGATACTTCATCGCTGAATGGAGCATCGCTGCTCTTTCGCTGCTGGGAGACTTGGCAGGGCGGCGAAGCGGTTGGCCCGATGTGTAATATAGATTACACGAGATGCGCAACATCATATGCCACAAACCACACACACACACACACGGCGGTTGGAGTGCGGAAGGGGATCCTTACTCTGCGTTGAACATCTCCCGGCACGGGCGGCTTACAACTTGCAGGCGGAGATTGTAACGCGGCTCGTCAATAGAATGCTTCCCCAGAAGTAGTAGTGTGGGCAAGTGGGCACGTGAATAGGTGAGTGTAATCACGGTTGGTATTGAAACATGATTCAATTTCCATTCTATTTCGTGCTCAAAAGGGAACAACATGATTAGACGCACGGTCTTTAGCTTCTCTTCAGCGTGGTGAGTGGTGAAAGCGTATTCAAGCAGTATTTCCATATGGAAATATTAAAGATTGATTAAAAACATTCGCTGCCTCGAAATACAATGGAATACAATGCCGACCGCAGGGAGCAAGAGAAGCACGTTGCACCATCAAAAATCGATTCAATTATTTCGAGAACAGATAGCGCACAAAAACCGAGCAATTAATTTATTATACTTTTATCTTTATTACTTCGCCCCGCTCTATTGATCGCTTAATCAATATCAATTATAAACCACATTCCCGCCCGGCATCCCGGCACTCCGTCACTGCGACGGAATGAAAGATAATGAAGCCGGGCTGGCGTGGGGAGGCGTTTCGGTCATAATTAATTTCGGCCGGCAGAAGAAGGCAAAAACGCGCGAGTTAAAATCGATATTCAAAGCCACCGGCCGGCCGATAATCAGTGCCGCGGCCCGTACGGCCGATGATCAACCAAAACAAATTGACTACTTTCTACCCGACCGAGAGCGCAACGCTAATGCGCGATGATCAACGGCAGGCAGCTAAATCCCGCTCCAAACTGGCCAGTCCATCATCTAATCCATCGTTTCGCTTCGCTGGTTTGCCGAAAACAAAAAGCACCCGGCACCGTGTCTCCCGATGGCTATGGAGCATCGGTTTGTTTGTGTGCGTGTTTCGCCATCGCGCCGCATCACAATCCCGCACAAACGCTCGCAGTACCATAATTTTCACCCAATTTCACACCACCATCTAATGACAATATTCAAATTTGCTTTGATGTAGCGCTGCGGGCGCCAGGGGCCTGGCAGATGCCCCCCCCCCGGCGCACCCGAGCAAAAATGAAAAGCCAAACTAAGCAAAAACCGTACCACGCGAATCCACGCGACGCTGATCGAAGCTGAGGGCGAAAGGCGTTTGTTTTTTTTTGTTTTGCTTTCCGCTGCGACTGCGAACCCCGGGAAAAGTTGCCTCCCGCATAGCTTCGCGTGCGTTCTCAAGATGGAGGCGCCTAGCCTTCGGTTCCGGTCGGCGCGGGGGTTCCCTCCCAACTCCGTGCTTCAAGAGCCGCCCCGAGTATGTGTGTGCGTGTGTTTGGTTCACATTTCGCAGCCAAAAATATGCGACGAAAGGCACCGGTGGCACCCGCAGGGTTGAAAGCGAGAGTGGAAAATGAAAATCGGCATCTCCCATGCGATACGGTCGTTTAAAATAATAAGTATGGAATGAAATAAAATTTACATTTCGTTACACCGCCCGCTCGCACCGTGGACGAATGTGTGCGGGTGCTGAAATAATAGGGAGCGCGTGTGAGTCGCGCTGTCAACGGTCTAGGCTGTGCCGGCCGGTTGCCGGGTGAGCGTTTTTAGGACATTAGCATATCGGCTGAAACATACGGCTGTTGCGGATTAAAAATCTGCCTTTAAATGCATACACTACATGTGTTGGGGGCGCAAACTGAACCGCTGGCGGAGATTGAGAGAGCGAGAGAACCTTATGCTTTCAGCCACATTACATGGTGTCGTAACAGCTATGAAACCGGAGATGTGAAATGGGAAATTGTTGCATTTGTATACGCGACTGTTTATGGCCGTTCCGGATGGAGGCTTCAAGTTCTGGAAGACAACGTCATAATACGAATGTCTGGAAGTCGTTGAAACACTCTAAGAGGTATGAGAGCAGGAAAGAACTAGCAGAAGAAGTTTTGGAAAGTTTTTTAAAGCCTATGGAAAATATCTGTCAAACACAGCGCTAATAAAGTATTATGAAGAGGTAATGTGCTGCACGTTGTGCATAATTTCTAAAATCTTTTATCAGCCTTGAAATATGCAATACTCTTAACAATTTTTACATCCAAGCGATTCTAGCACTTGATTTGTCTAGTTTTAATAATATTTTTGGGAGAACTGGGAAAAAAATACGCTAATAAAACGTTTGCCATGAAAATTTGCACGCTTTTAGGCAGATTGCGCACATATCCATCAAAACATTGTGCAATATGCTCCGCTTCAATTCTTTATAAGGCTTTATTCTACTTGCGTTTTCTGCATAATTTTCCAGATAAAATCTACATCACTTTTTAAAATATGACTCAAAGTCACGAAACTTATTGCAGCCTAACATTCGTATCGGCTGCGAAAGATTCTGATCGCCAACAAATTATCGCTCCCGAAAAGCTCCACCAAAGTAGGCAATCCGCACGACACATCCCCGGTCGTGCTAATTCTGGCCGTACAAAGTTGCCAACGCCCACACGCCGATCTCGACTCGGCTTGCTGCTACGTTCGGTCCACTTGCCCATGATAAATTGCTCGTACGTGACCGTCACGCTTGGTTGTGCCGACCGGCCAAGTGTCGAAGAAAACAACCAACGTATAAACTGACGTAAAAAACAACATGAACATAAAAGAAAAGCTGAGTAACACTCACACCTCCCCGGTAAGCGGTGCTCCTCTACCCCCACGCGTAAAGGATAACGAAATTTCGGCCCGGCACCCCAGAGCAGAGTGGTCAAAAACGCATTTACGCCGCTCCTCACGGATTTCCGATACGCTATTCCCGGGTTTTCTCGGCTGGCGGAGTCGGAGTGGCAAAATAAATATTCATGAGCTGTGTACAAATTGCTCGTCCCCAAATGATGATGGTGACGCTCGAGCGGTTCATGAAGTGGGCGTGTGTGTGTATGTGTGCACGAGTTCTTCCGACGGTGACCGATCGAAAACCGGGTACACACAAACACACAGACACACGGGGAGAGTTAACTACACAAGGCACGCTTACCTGCTGAAGGTGAGCAATCCTTCCGGTTTGTGCTAGGTTAATCCTTATGGTAGCGTATGTTCACACATTTCTTAAAGCTTCTAGTATCGTTACGGGAAGCTTCACGAGCAGCTGACAACTATATGCTTCTATCACACCAACATCAACAAACAGCACACGCACAATGATTCTCAGGCAGCAGGCTGTGGGGTTACGGACTCTGCAGCAGATGATCCTCCGGCGTTTAAAGCGGCACACTTGATAGCAGCTCTGCGTTTACCTTGGTTACCTGCGCGTAGACAACAATTATCCTAGACGAATCTTGGCTACTACACACGTACACGCGCGGGATGGAATAGACACTAGCGGACGATACACGCACACGATGCACACAGAAACACGGCAAGGTTACAGTTGGTAAACGGATAGACGTACGCGTACATTCAATCACACACACACACATACACACTTACAGATCTTTCTATATGGAATATCTTACTACACGCAGTGGACACACCTGTTAATGAAAATGAACTTTGCGTTATACTTTGCTGCCGAATCCGATTGCTCCCACTATTTCTTGCACAGAAGTTCACAGATTTTAAAGAACTACCCACACATGGTTACAAAAAGTAAACTGTCGTGAATGTTTCCAAGTTAATCGGACCATTTGTTAAACCACCGTTGGACTTTCATCTTACACCACACCATACAGCCACTTCCACGAACAACTGCTCGCAGCCACTATGTCATCTTCATTGTTCCCTCCGCAAAGCAGTCGCTGGAAGGGGCTAAGGGACGATTGCCGGGACGCTTCGGTTCTGTTTTGTGTGTCAGCGAGTGCAGCGCGATTCTTCGGATTCACTCAAGCTCGAACCACGACACCCCACCGGCAACACTAACAACACAACTAACCCACTCGAGGGATGCCGTCTCCTTTGCACAATGAGCATGCCGTCAAGAAGCCAGAGACACAAGTGAGTTCTTTTGTTGTTCCCGCCGTACACACAGCACACTTCCGGGTGTATTGTTTCGTCTTTCTTCTCTAGCCTCGCTAGTCATTCGCGACCGCTTCCTGAGCGGCTTCTCTGGTTGCTTTACACCCGTTCTCCGGGTGGTTCAACACGGCCGGCTTTGGTGAGGCCGTAGCGGTAGAACAATTTGGCCCAAAACTATGCCACTTTGAATCAAGTTGGTGGAAGACAATTATCACTGTGGAGTGGGGCGGGATGCGAGTAGTTTCCCTGCCTTTCCTTCATGATTGAATGCTCGGTAGTCGACTTTAAGTATTTAAAGTGAAGGCACAAGGCTTTCAGTATTGTCATCTCCACACACTAACGATTTAACATTCCCTAGCATGCTTTGGAACAACGTCCACGTTACACGTAACGTTTTCACTTTACGACCATAGATGGGTACGACCGCGTCTATAAGATTAGCTTCCAAACGAACCACCACCTACTCGCACCAGACACAAATACACTCACACGAAATCGTACTCCAGCTAGCGCCTTGAAACGGTTGCCTCGCGAGTAGTTCTCAGACCGTCCTCCCGATCAACAGTGTCCGGATTTGGGTAGGAGGACAACGTGAAATCTCGGCACCAACGGAGACTCTACTGCCATGCACAGGCTACTACCCACAACTGTCGCTGCTCACCGACGACGACGGCGGCGATAACGACTACCACTACTCGCGTTGCGCTGTCACCATGGCAACCGACAGCAGAGCACACTCGATCTTGCCAAACTTGCTCTTCCGTCCGTTCGTTCGCTCGGCTGCTGATTCGGCACACAGTGGTACCGATTCGGTGCGAAACCAACGCCAATACGTTCACCGTTGTGGCGTCCGTAGTCTTGAAAGCCTCCGCAAGAGAGAGAGAAAGAGAGAGCGCGAGAGAGAGAGAGAATGCACGAGCGCTCCAATACAGTACGCGTGTATGCGTTTGGATCACTCCGCATCGGGTTTCCGGGTTTGCTTTCTTTTGGCGACACACACTCACAGCTTCTCCCTTCAACAGTCGTGGTGGCTTACTCTCGAGCGCTCTCTCGGTTGCTCTCGGTTGTGACGCGCCTGTCTGTGTGGCTGCGTGTGCGTTTCGGAATCTCCTCCCGTCTGTCCGAACAACATCCGGCGTCCGTTGCCTCACGGTGCTCCGAAGCTCTTATCACAAAACCCACCCAACACCAATACCAGCGAGACCGGGAGTCTGTATGGAGACAACAGATGATGTGTGTGACCCTGCCACACACTGCCACACACGATCACGTCCGGTGTAGTCGTCCTGCCCGACCGCGAATATTAACTCTCTTCCCATACACAGACTCCCAACAGGGAACATCCACAAACCGCAGTCAAAAGTGTTCATTAGGTTGTGTATACAGACTTCAAGAGCTCGTTTTGTCACTGTTCAATGGGAGTTCGAAGGAATCCGAACAGCTTTCGAGTGTGTCCGACTCCCACCCCGCCATCCCCGATTGAACTATGACATAATGGCAGACCTATCCCTGGAGCAACGGCTGCAACACGTAGTTCCTTTCCGCTTCGGAGGTGTGTGCGACCTTTAGGCAACCTATGCACACAGACACACTCAACCGCCGAAGGACGCGGGGAACACACCCGCACCCGTCTCGCGAAGGACGAGAAGCGGGAACGGATGGGTTTATTTATTCCTCTTACATTATCGTGACCCCGAACCCAGTGCTCCTCCCTTGCCGAACGAGCGCGACGCGAAATTGATTGCCCCACGAAGGAAACATGCCCGCCTGATGTTTGTTGATAGCAAAGGATATTAGGTTTATGTGCGACCAAACGATCGCAAGCTTCTTGTGTGGGTGTGTGGGTGTGTGTATGTGCGTGTCTCTCGCTCTCATTCACTAGTCTCAACCAGCCAACACCACGAAACGTTACTACGTCTATTTCGCACACTTTGCGCCACACAAACACAACCCTCTTGGTCCTCGTTCGTCGTTGGCGGAACTCAATCCGACAGCCAGCGCTCGAGCAGCTCCAGCTCCGGCCTCGAACCCACCGAAAGCTGTTCCTGCCTGCCCTTTCGAGTGGTCCGGAGTGCCCCTTATCGGGGACGTCCCTATTGCGCCCGTCCGATTGTGGGGTGGACGTTAAGAGCGTGCCGGATGGGACGGAGCGCGAAGCGAAAACTTTTAAGTTAATTAACAGCGGAAAAAAGAATTGATTTATTCGCAGCGGTGCGGACAGTCACGCAATTGGGCAGCACATCGTCGGACGGTTCTGTCCGTCATACGGGCACGACGTTCTTTTCTATGGTTGTGGCTCTGTGGACGATGTCTGTTATGTTCGCGTGCTCTGAACGCTCCAGTATCACTAGCTTCGGTTGATTCCTCCAAGATTCTTTGTTGTTTTGTCTTTTCCTTAGTAAAGAAGTCCAGAGGGATTTCGGGTGTGCGTGCATATATTATCCTTCGATTTCACTGCTTGGTATTCGTGCACTAGACACACACTTTGCACGATGGATAGACATATCCCCATTACCGTAGTCCGTGTGGGATGAGATGATGATGCGATGTGCCGTGCAGAGATGGTGCAGATGGTACGGAAAGGGACGACAGAGTGACAGAGATTGACCGATAGGACCGATGTTGGCCTGCGAAACGCGTACCGCACATACGACCGGTGGGAAAACTGACTGAAGACTAAAAACGGTGCTCTGGCCAACGACCAGCGCGAGCTGCCCCCCCTTTCGAAGCGTCCAGCACTAGTCAGCCTTCGTTCGTCCTTCGTCCTTCTGGCGGTTCCGATGGAACTCTTCACTACTCACTGGCTCTCGCGCTCTCTGCAGAGCTTGATCAGCACGGCGTCTTCCAGCGACGCTCTCTGCCACGCTCTCAATTCCCGACGGTGTGGGTGGAAAGCGAGTCCTTTATCAACTTGCTCGACTGGCTCTCGCATGTCTCCCGCCCACCAAAAAAGGCATTTATTGGCTTTTTCGGTGGTATGTGTAACCGGTCTGTGAGGACCACCGTATGGGGAGCATCTTTTTCGGAAGTTCTTTTCTTTCGGCGGCTGCTTTTCGGAATCGGAAGAGAGAAACGAGCAGAAGAGAGAATGAAAACCCGCTTCTTGCGCACGGCATTCGTGCTCCACTGCGAAAGTTGTTGTCGAGTGTTTTATCACTCGACAAGGAGCTTGAGCTCTGAACCGCTCGATCGGATCGGAGGTTGATAAGATTTTGCTAATTAAAAAGAAATTCATTATAACTATGAAATGTTCAAATGAATAAATTAAGTGTTTCATGCAACCCTGTACGCTTCAATCGTTTTTAGTGTAAGTTTAAGCAGATATGTTCTATATTTTTGAAAATCTTACTTTTTTGATAATCTAGCACATAATCAATATTTCATTGCTTCACTATTCAACTAGCTGCTGAACAATATCATTAGCGACTAAGCTATATCATTAGCGACCCATCTTAGTTTACCTCGGATTATTTTCTACTAAGCTCATTTGCTTTTAGTACATAATTTAGTACAACGTATTTTTCTCATATTGGTTCGCTTATCAAGTGTTTCAATGCCAATGGCGCTAGCTTTTGGAATTTTTCACAATCATAAGAAAAAGAAACTTAGATTATAACTCTAAATTTAGACTGACAAAAAAAAAATAATTCGTCCCGAAATGACACGTATGCAAATTGCTTTCAAATCTGTCACCTGAACCAACCCTTGTACCGAACAAACAGCCAACAAAACTGTCTTCAGCTTACAGCACACAAATCTTGGACCCGCTTCCAATCCCCGAAGTTCAGCCATCCGTCCTCTCCTACCACGTTTTGAACGTTGTTTGTCTTGTGCCGAAGCCATCCCTCCCTCGCCGGCATGTTCAAAAACGTTCTGCGCGCGAAACGGTGCGCAAAATACGGTTGCGCTCTCGTCGAGGTCCGCTTCGTGCGTGGAACTGTGGACGATGTGTGCCACACGCCCTTTCCCAACACGGTCCGTGGTATACGGGTCGTCAGAGCCGGACTCTCTCGTTCGCTCTTCGCGGTGCGTTTGGGAGTTTGCGTTAGGAGCACCGGGCCGTCTGTGGGAGGATTGTTTATTTGGGATTGACCTTTTGGTGGAACGCATTGTCAAATGAAATTTTCAACCGGTGCGTGAAAACTTCACTATGTAAAGTTTGAGTGAAGCGTGCCACTGGTACAGTCGGCTGCTGAGAAGTGATTTGTTTTTTAAATGTCGATTGCTATAGCAAGTTATAAAAAGAAGAGCTTAGAAACGTTGAAACATAAAATTTAGCTCGACATAACACTGTTAAAAAACAAACAATGTTAAACTTAAAACCTATAATGGAGGTTCTATAAAAAAGTAAATTTGATTACCATAATGTGGAAAACAAACAAAATATGATAGTATATTATTAAGAACCTTTTAATACATACATAGCTCACACTACTTCGATATGCAACAGGTGCATGTGCTAGCAGAATTGATTGATTGAACGATAACAGTGGCGTTAGTGTAGTTTTCAAAAGTGTTTAAATAATCGAACAAATACCTCAGCACTTATAGGTAGTCAAATCTCAAATGATCTTTAAAAAAAATATGTTTACTCTCGGCTTGTTTTAGTACAATTTTTAGCACAAATCATTACTGCAGTTTTTTGGTACGACTATGGCTTTTCAAACAACATTTATTATTTATTTTACTAAACTAATAAAAAAAATTAACTAATGGTATTATAGACTTTCATTTTCTCATTTCATTTCATTAAACTTTCTTTTTTTCATTAACAATGTCAATGCCAATCTGCGGTCCGACATCCTTGGTACTAGTACTAATACTCGGGTAACTGCTACTTTTCACCTGATAAATTGACCTCGGATTCTCTAATTTTCATATGTGTGAACAGAACTCCATAGCTCGTATTACGTATTTTAACTTGTAGCTATTGAAACAGATGGTTAAATGAAATGAAATACAAACAATCTGGACAGGTTTTTTTTTTCGCGAATTCTCAAGGTTATTTTACTTTGTATCTGTTTTTAAGCAAGTATGTACCATTTGGAATATTCTCGATCTGTCCTTGAATGTATTGTGCTTCCTGCTAACGCAAGAATGCCATTATTTAATACCCAGAATATTGTAATACAATTAAAAATTCTGGTATTTAAGGAAAAACAAACATGGAACACTAAATTATGGAACTTTACAAGTTCCAAAATACAGAATAAAGAGCTGTAGGGATGATTTTTAGTCGTTTTAGTGATCAAATACATTTAAATACTAATATATCATACTAATAACCCATGATTATACCTAGCTCTAAATTTTGTATGTCTATTAATTTGTGTTTTAATATTAAAATCATATTTTACGAAAAGTAATGAAAAAAATGATCAAGCATTTGTTGTTTCAATTGTTTTTATTCAACGGTCCATTATTCCACTAGTTCTTAAACAACGAATAGATGCCCTGGGCAGCCCAGCCTAGTAGTGTCGCCCAGAAACGTCCCTGCGGGTTAGCTTTCAGGTCACCAGCAAGCGTTGCGTTTCCGTTGGCCTCAAAGGTGGGCTCACTTTCCTGGGTGGCGGCTGCTTCTTCGGCGGGTTGTGGGATGGCCTGGCAGATGCTCAGCACCGCGAACAGGGCAAGCAGGAAAACGGCTGCGAACTTCATGTTGGACTGTTGGAGGGTGTGTGTTGGCCGACTGGTACTTTGCAGATGATATTCTGACCAAAGGTAGGATTTCTTTTATACGCTAAAAATGTCGGCACCGAAGGCGCTTGCGTCACAGATTTATTTGCATATATTGAAACAGCAGGCGAGCGTTTTGCATTGGTAACAATTTGAACAGATTTTTCTAACACATGGTTCTATGCTCCACGTGCTGTAAGACAGCGCTTATCCAAAGTGTTTCAAGAAAACCAGCTGAGTAAAATATCCGGGTATAACGTGCAAGAACAGTAGGAAAACACATGACAAATTATAAAATAAGTAACGAATTTAGAATCTTCGAGAAACGAACATATCAGTGTTCATATTTTAACCGATTCGGCTCTACAATCTTCTCCCACATCAAAATAGATTCTTTGGATACTATTTCAATATAGACATATTATTCCATGTGCATTGATATCAGGCTTCCTAACTTGGTATAAACTTCTGAATAAATCATTATCATTGAGAATTCTTAGTAGCCAAGCGCTCTTGCTGTTAGGAGAGCTGATCAGATCACATCGTGTCTAAATGGTGCGTGCTTTCCATTATAATACAACAGATGGCGCTAGAACGTTCACATCTTAAGCTCCGTTCTGAAAGCTGTGATTTATCCGAAAGCACGAGTAACGACTTCGGAAAGCACGAGTTGATCATCGGTGTGCACGCTCGATCGTACTTATTTTTCTTTTTTTTATTACGATGATGAGATTCGAATGCTTAAAGAGCGTGAGAGAAGCGATAAGGTATGGCATGAGTATTACTCGAAAATGTAATGTGGGACAGGAGTCTAGATCTCCCCAAAACTCAGAATGGATGAGCCTGACTATGAACATATAAACACACTGTGGTGAACAATCTGTCGAGAATGAGCGAATGTATGCTTGTAATGAACGCGGTTCGAACGCTCAATATACTTCCAATTGCAAACGGAAAAGACACAGAGCGATCCAAGAGCAACACAAGCATTCTCGATTGAATAAACTTCTAAAATCCCAGAATATGTTCGCGATAAGTCTCAAAACACTAGGCGAATACATTCGATAGTCTGGAAGACATCACAATTCGAAATAGCATTGCATACGTTTTGGTCATTGTTGGCAATAAAAACTCTCTCTTTATTGTCTTCTATTTTAACCGATAAACGCATCGATCAGCTTAGCAGCCAGTCCCAGCCAGAAGCGTCCGGTCGACGATGCTTGCAGCTCGGAAATCTTCGCCGGATCGTACTTTCCATCGAACGTCTCGTCCTCGCTGGCAGTCGCAGCTTCATCGTCGTTCGGTTGCGGGAAAGCCTGGCAGATGCTCACCACCACGAACAGGGCGATCAGAACTGTGAATGCGAACTTCATCTTCGAGCGATTAGGCGGCGAGGCGATTATCCGTTGTTTCTCTACTAAAAGTGGCAGCAAGTCACGCTCTGCTCTTTTATAGCCGTAGCCATTGTTATCTCTCGCCTTTACACAGCTGGTTAGTGGTAGGCAAACTCTTCCTGCATGCTGGAGAACGTCGGCACGAGAACGTTCCCTGATTTTAAGCGTTCTGAAAGCACACAAGCACATGCCGCATTGATTTTAACACGATCAAAATTGTGTTTATTTGTGTCCCAAAATGTAAATGTCTATTGATTCCTTGGAAAGTGTCAGTATCTTGTTGTTGGTAATGGCACCAGCATATAAGCGTGCAGTGACATCGGCGAACAGTTGATCAAATATATTTCTTTCGTGGATACGAGATCCACAGACCAAGAATTTGGTCCTTCGTGTGTATTGGTTTCGTTCCAACACCTTTCGTATGTAGCTGTTACATTTTTACACTCCGAAATAGAGTGAAGATCCACATCGCCTCTCTCAATAATGCCAGCGTAGTTCGCAGAGAGTTCCTTATGAGAACGTGGGTGGACAAACAACGACAAATTCTCAGAATTTTAAAGGTTATATGACAGTTTGCTGCGAAGAAGTTCTCTATTGCTGAAACCATTCCAAAAATACAATCCAAAAAAGCACCAGTTGTTTTAGGGAAACGTAGTTTTCACATTTTTTATTGTGTGCGCTCGCTCTTGATGCGGAACGCGTTTACATTCCATACAACGTTAGCAGGATGGGGATGGATGCAGGGAGAGATAGGGGCGCAAGATGGAGGACAGGAATGTAGAAGTCAGTCTTGAAGAGTTGAAGTCAGCGCCAGCGATTAAACAGCCGCTTACATCATTTCCGAGCTGCTGTCGATCGCCTCACCGACGCTGTCGGCGCTCTTGCCCTTGTGGTGCTTCTTGCCGTGGTGCTTCTTGGCGCGGTACTCACCGTGATCGGCCGCGCCATGGTAGGCCGGAGCGGGGGCGTAGTGGTGCGGGGCCGGTGCATGATGGTAGGCCGGGGCAGGGGCCGGCGCATGATGGCCACCGTGGTATCCGCCGTGGTGCCCGTGAGCGGCCGCCTTGCACGGCACCGCCTGGTGATGGGGATCGCAGCTCACCAGCAGGTTGTGGCCACACTTGACGACCGGAGCCACCGCCGGGTAGGTGTGGACCACGGCCGGTCCGGGGACGACCGCCGCATGATGACCGCCGGCGTGTCCGTACTTCGGTGGTGCCGCCACAGCCACTCCCACCACAGCCAACAGGGTGATCGCAATGAAGCTGTTCATCTTCGTAGACGTCCGGTGCGGGTTGTTCCAACGGTAGGTGCGTGCGGATGGAGAATGTTCTTCGGAGCTATCCCGGTTGACTGATGATCTTACCGTGCCGTGAAGGGGCATTTTATATCCCTCATCATCCACCCGGCAGAAGGAAGTGGTCACCGAAAAGCAGCCTCGGTGCCAACAGCAGCGAACAAAACAAACCGTGTTTTTTTTCTGTCGATCCCGTGCGTCAAAAGTTGCCTCAAACACAGTGCTTTTGCAATGCGGTGTTGCCCGAAAATGTTGTTTATGCTTTGGTGGCAGTATAGGAAACAACTTCAATGCGAGGAAGGCCGGCAATGGTGGAAAGAAAACAAACACAAGCGAACGCACGGTGCGTTCGGCTACGTACAGACCCACCGAGACCATAGTCCAAGAACGAACGAACGAACCACACGCATTGCTGGTCGGCGTGGTCTTGCAGGGATTTTGAAGCAAAGACGACACTCAACGACTTAACATTTGGAGTTTTTAAAGTACGATATCCAATGAGATACTCAAAGGACAGTCGTTTCTACTAAATGTCTCGAAGTCACCTATTTTTTCATCTAAATCATCAATCATTCCCCGTCAACAGGTCTATTTCACGAATGTGTTATCTTAAATAGCAAAACACAATGTCATTAAGAGGTGCAAGCGTAAAATTGATTATGCAGAGGTGAATATTGGACACATTTATTACACAAGAGTTGAAATTTAGCTTCAGTTGCTTACATATTCTTAATGTCGTTAGTTTTCCATTTTTCGAAACTTCTAGAAGATAAAGAAAAAATGTTACTAAATGTTCAAACCATGCACTCGGCCGTTTTAGTACAAGTTTTAGTACAATTATCTTATCTTAATGTTCTTGCATGTATTTCTGAATGTGTTGCATTGCATTTTTGTACAAATCATTGACTCTAAAAGTAACTTTGTATTTAATTGTCGGTATAACAAAATATTCCAATGTGAGCTTTCCCTTCTTTTTTCAGACGGACTTGTTAACTACTATGTATTTATGAAGCGCCTTGCAAGTTATCTAGCCAGTGTCTATTAAGTTTGTACTAACAATTGATAGGGGACAAGAAATCAGCAAAAATATTCCATCAAAGTACTAGTGCTTTTAGTTTTTCTTTCAACATTGCGCTAGACCACACCCTATACTCCTAAGCAAGCCCATGTGTAATGAAGAAACACTTTTTGTTATCTATGTTTAACTCTGGTATATTTTTTATTTAAAAACACTCCAAATGCAAAGCATTCCATTTCCAATGTGTTACAATAAGAGGAGGGTAAAAGAAAGATCCACCACACCACCGTCCGACCGTAAACATCCACCCATCATTTAGGTCGCGTGCGCCGATTCTGCTGACGACGGCCCCTTGCCCGCTCATCGAGCCGGCCGACCGACATACCACCGGTTTCAGTTCGCTCAACGGCAACACCACGCAAACTGGACGGCTCACCGTGCGGTCGACCCCTCGGTGACGTCCGTTGAACTCTCCACGTTCGACTCGGCGTCCCAGAACGCGTCGTTGTCCTCCTTCTGCTCGGGTGCCGGCGTCAGCACTGGCATCGGATTCGCCGTCGTCGCCGCCTCTGAGCCCGAGTCCGGGCGTGTGCCGTTGCCGGCCGAGCCGGACGCCGCCGAACCGGTCGGCGAGTCGGTCGGTTTGCTGAAGGCGGAAATGATCGGTACCTTCGTTGATTCGCTCAGATTTTCCCGAACCGGGGCGGCGAATCCGGGTATCTCCTCCGCTGTGGCGGCTTTGTACGATGGACCGTACCCGTGGGCCCCTTCCGAGTGGGGCTTCCCATAGGTTGACTCGGCTGGATGATCTGCATGGTGGGCCGGTGGAGGTGGATAGTAGCTGGGTGGTGGCGGTGGACCATACGCTGGATGTGGCATGTCGTACTGTGCTGGAGCCGATTGGTGATGGAATGCTGGAGGCGGTGGGTAGTACGGTTGTCCGTAGGAAGCCTCATAGGGTGCGCTGGCCGAGCAGGGAACTCGGGTGACAGTTGGAGTACAACCGATCAGAAGATTCTGCGCACAGTTCGCCTTCGGTGGGACCGCCTTAAACGTCAAAGAGGTCGTCTTTCCGTACGAGGAACCACCGTCCCCAGCGTACTTAGCAGCCCGGCTAGTCTTCTTGCGCTCGTACGCGTTCACACCAACCGCCAAACCCTTGAGAGCGTAATCACTCCGCGAACTCTTCCCGTACGTGTCATACTTCCTGCGGGCTTTGTGCACATCGTAGTGCGACTTCCTCACACCTCCATAACGCTCCTCACGATAACCGTTGCCGCTGTATCCATATTCCGGCTGTTCGTAGCGGCTAGAGCGCAGGGTACGCTGCCGCCTCACGGGGTAGTATTCGTCGCTAACTTCCTCGAGACTGCGCATTGCCGAATCTTCCACACTCGGATATTCGTCCGGACCATATTGCACCACACCAGCGCCACCGTACCAGCCCTCACCGCACTGGGCAAACGATTCCACCGCCCACAGTAGACACACCAACACGATCTTCCTAGCCATAACGTACCACGATCACTGTCCTCTGCGCAATGTCCGAAGGTCTCTCTTATATGGAAGCAACTATCAACCGCGCACAACTGCCAGACTCCTTCCCGGAATCTCTAACCGGTGGGTGGATAGCTTCGGGTCTCGCTTCCTGTATTGTCGGCACAAACTTGCCGGAGCCGGAAGCTAAATAAGCCACCACCGGGAGCCGAAGAACGCAACCGTTCCACTACCGGGCACCGTTCGATGGAAAATGAATGGTGGCCAATCGAACCGACCCCGCGGGGTGTCGGTCCGGGTCGTGGATACTTGTTGCAAAAATAGTGCCCCGGTCAGCGACATTTGTTTACCGACACGAGGTTCAGTTCCTCGTCGTTGTTTTTTTTCTGCTGTTAGCGTCAGCGAATCGAGGCAAACAACGCCGCGGGGCGCAAAAGTGCACCAAAGCAGCCATAGCACGTAACTAAGTTTCGCGCACTTGGTGCAACCAGAACCAGCGTTCAATGATGTACACAGGTCAGTATTAGTTCGCTAACTTGTTAACGGTCTAATGAGAGAGAGAGAGAGAGAGAGAGAAGAAAAAAAAAGCTACTTTCATAAAACAAAGTTTGAAAAGGAGCACATGAAGCCGCTTGTTTTGCTTGATCTAGAATGTCCCGACTGTCTGACCTAATTCTGGGGTAGCCGCCTACGAACGTAGCAACAGCCCAGCCATCACACCAGCTAGGCGGAAAAGGATATCCTATTACACAACACATCAAGTCCTAAAGTTTTATACCGAAAACAATTCTGTCTGCCGACTGACGCCGTGTTATGTAATGTTATCTCCAGTGTTTAAAGATCTGCGTCAGGTTCGTTCGGTGCCTGTTATGTCTACAACACCTTCCTCCGCCGGTGGAGATCACATTACAGCATCACATCGTTAGGCAGGCAGCGAAGTAGGCATTGCCATCTAGCAACGACGCGTTTATGCGCTGTCAAAACAATGTAGCTACTGTCCGCCGTAAAAACAACGTTGTCCAAATTGTGTGTGTGCGTGCCAAATTGAACCAATGCTATGGAAGTGGTTGCAGGACAATTTCAAGTACCGGCGCAAGAGGTATGTAATATTAGGGTTATTTTACGTCCACAATAATTCGCGCCCCGAAACTTCGCTCCGATGTGTTTATTCTAATATAACTAATGAAAAGAAACAGATAGTAGTAGTAGGCTAGGCGAGTCTTGCTGCTTCCGGTCCAGGAACTAGCCGTTCAGACACCCGCAGGTGCACTTACTGTGCGCGCAGCAGTCCGCACACATTCCGCACGTGGAGCAGAGGGCCCGTGCGTTCTGCTGGCAGGCGCTGCACTGTGGAAACCGCAGCATGTTCAGATGGTACGGGTCCCAGGCGTACGGATTGAACACCATCGACGGGAGCGAATAGTGGAACCGGGAGCGTTCGAACTGGGAGCGTTGCGAACCGTCCGCCTTGTACATCGGGGCCATCGACCCGTCTCCATCGTACGCCACGATCGGAACCTTGTTGAGGACGTGCGTATGACCACCGGTGGAGGGTGTCGCACGCTGCTTGCGGCCGAGCTTCTTCGCTCCATAGCTCACCGCACGCTGGTCAGCTTCAGCTGTCAGGAAGAGAATCGTATCTTGGTTAAGAAACAGCTCCTGTTCGAAGGCTTGCCTTTGTAGGACGATCTACTCACCATAGTCGGCGTAGCGATCGTAACTCATATCGTCGTCTCTGGACTGTGTCGGAGCGTAGTCCAGTGGGGCCTTTTTGCGCGACGCCGCCAGCGCACGGTTCTGGTTCTTTATCTCCTCCAGCGTGCGCGATCGCAGCTGTCCCTCTCCCCAGTCGTAGTTGGAACGGCGTGCGGCCATCGAATCCTGATTGCGCAACGCAAAGAACTCGTCCAGCATGCGCTGGCTGGTCTGTTCGTTGTAGTCGAAGAACGGTGGAATTGCTTGCGACACTGGAGGCAGATTATCGTGCTCGAGCCGATCGAACCGTCGTCTGGTCGGTGGGCTCGACTCCACGTTCGTGGCCGAATCGTCGATGAAGAAGCGCTCCTGCAGCAGTTCCTCCTCATTTCCCGACCGCTCGCTCGATTCCATCTTTGCCAGCTGCTCCTGGATGTTGCGTGCCGGAGCAAACACCTTCCTCTCCACGTGATCCGTCGACCTGCCGTCCATCTGCTCCTTGGGCGAAGTTCCGAAGTTCTCCACCTTCAACGTACGGATCGGCATTCCGGTAGACTCATTTCCAGCGTCCTGCTCCGAATCGGGCACGGAGTAAACCTGCACCACGACGTGGCTGTTCTCCGCCTCCAGCGGGTCCTGCTCATCCGCGTTCGAGCGCTTCATGTCGTCGAAACGCATCATCATATCCACTGGCCCTTCCGGAACGACGGTAGCAGCCGAAAGAAGCTCCCATATTCCAGCGCGACTGTTCGCCTCACGCTTCTGGAGCGATTCTGCGCGCTGTCCATCCTCCAGACGACTGGTCGCACCGATAAAAACGATCGACAGCAGCACTAGCGTGCAGGCCAACACAGATGCCACGATGGTGCACATTATTCTCATCACTTCACGCCGCGGCTCACGGTTGCTGGATCCAGCTGGATCACGCTCGATCCGGTGATGAATTAATAAACCACGCCATACCACCCGGGTGCATGGTTTTATATGGCTTGAAACTGACCCTGACTGACCGTGACTTTGCCGTCAGCGTGCGACACAAACAGTGTAAACAAGCGCAACCGTTTCGTGGTCAGGTTGGTGGCGAATTCGAGTGCCTCCCCAGTAGCTGGACAGTACTGGCAGATTCTATGAACTGAAGAGACCTTCACACGAAACCCGAGGCATTGTTTGTGTTTCTTCATGAAGGCCTCGCCCCGTTGAAACTGTAACAAGAGACCCACCGCAAACCCACCGATTGTTTAGAGAGAGTGGAGTAGCAGGTTTATCGCGCTCATGGCCCTTATGTACTTTCATTTTGAATGCGCCTAAATGTAGACTACATCTTCAGCGCAAATGCACTAATCCATTTCTGTGCTCGATCGTTTCAGTGGCTTTCTGTTTGGCAGAAGAAGAACGTCGGTTTTGGAAGTATCCGGAAGACAGAAGATCAACAAACAACAGTACCAAGCATTGCTGGCATGTGTCGATTACTTAGAGCAAAGTAAGGATCCTAAGAAAGGATTAGATGTCAAAAAAGCATTAACAATGCGATATTGGAATGCTAGTTGCATACTTACCGGGGCAAAACTGTTATATCAGCCGAAAAGTTTGCAATTTGCATTACATACGCTTCATTAGTGTACCACTATCCCATTATTTGCTGCAGTCTTGTTGAGCTTGACTTACCTATTTACTACTATATAAATTTTATGCTATTTAAAAACCACCGCCTGCTTGGATATCGTTACCCTTCAGACATTGGCGTGTACGGACTGTTCATGATCGGTGGTAGAGCGGGTCATGTGAAAACAATATTCGAAAAAATTAAATCTGGCTATCCACACCTGCTCGACCATCTGCGCACTATGAACGCACCGCGCGAGTGTGCGAAGGCCTTCCAACAGTTTCTGCTCTGCTATCAGGTTCTGGTACTGCCGCAACGCTGTATCGACATCGTGCTGGGTAAGTGGGTCCGTGCGTCCTAGGAACGAATGAGTTGTCTGTTAATCCTGTAGGAGTTATCTATTAATTCCATTCCAAAAAAAGAGGAAGTTTGTTATTTTATACTTCAACAAGTTTTTTTTGTTGAATGTTAAGTTTAGTACAAGTTTTAGTACAAATATTGTATTTCATTTTAGCTCTAAATATTATCGTGATTGGTACTTGGTACCTCTAATTGGTACCTCTCAGGGAAGAACCGAATGCATAGGGTTACATTACATTTTCTTCCTGGACCGTATAAGCAAGTTCAGTAACAAATGTCACATCCTACAAAGTTCTGTTTGAGTAAATTTGCTCCCAAAAGTATGCAATCCGCTTTACCATTCGATTTACTTCTCGGATTAATGAACATTTTCCGCTGACTGACACTACTCCGCAGGCAACGTCGTTGGCGTACCGAGACGTCTGATTGCGCTGGACGTGCTCAACCTACTGCTCGAAGAGTACGAAGACACGCGACTGCACTTTGCTAAGCGATACCTGCAGATGATGCGCTGCTACACGCTGTACGGATACCTTCGGCCGACGGAAATGCAGACCGTCCTAACGCCGTACCTCGCACTGTCGAACATATTCCCAGGGCCGAACGAACGTCGCGGCATACTGCTGAAATCGATGACCCTGCTGGAGATGTTTCTGTTAGCCCAGCTGTTGGACGATCCGATCGCGCTCTCGGCCGAGCTACAGCGCGCGTGCACCTCGTACAGGGCTACGAAAGAAGGAACGAAAGCAAACACGAAGAGATAACTAGATAGAATGTCTATTATTGCAGAGCATAGTAGACGCCTGTTATCGTTTGAAGTCGTATTTCCAACGTTGATTTAATAAGCTATTATCGAAGTGCAATCTGCCTATACCGAAGCCGGCTGCCCTCGCTCGACAAGATACCAGAAATTGCCGTGCCACATCAATAAGATTAGCTTCGTTCCAGGGTGACCAACTGCTCTCATTTTAGACACGAAGTGCATAACCGGATTGTATTCATTTAAAGAAAGATATGATTCATACAGCATGATAACGGCACAGATTTTGTGTTCTCACTTTTCAACGGATTACATTACAAACAAATTCATGAGTAATCCGCGCTGCGGTAGATAAATCTGTACCTAGAACCACTCATTCCACCATGCGGCAACGCTGCTGTTTAGCCTGTTGAGCTGTTCGTTTTTTTTTTATTTGCACAAACGTGTCGTTGCTCAAAATTTTGTTCTCACAAGCGACGTTCTTCGACCGATAAGAACCACCGCGGTCGGTTCTTTATCGGTTATGAAACTTGCCGGTGGATCATGGTGGATGGTGCCCGCTGTGCTGGCCCGGGCACACATTTACTACGCATGGGTTAGTGGGGCAAATGGAGTAAAACAACTGCGACTACTGCTCCGTCACAATCTGCCGGCCCGGTGACTTCCTTCCGTGCCTTCCTTGCATTCTGCTGCGGGTCTTTGCGTCTTGGGACGCGTTTTAGTCATCATCTTTTTTTCTCTCTCTCTCGCTCTCTCTGCCTGTGTCGTGCATGCGAACCGGTATTTGAAGTTCCCGCTCCTATCGGCGATCGCTCAGTTGCACTTGAGCCACAGTTCGCAGTAGGGGCAGCAGAAGGTTTCAAGTACGAGAAACGCGTAATACATCGGAACGAAGATGTGTCTGTGCTGTGGAAGCCGTGAAGGTTACGATATCGACGATGCCAACTTTGGGAAATCGTACAACGAAAGCTTCAGTACGAGCCAAGTGAGTTATTGTGTTTGTTTACCAATTAAGGCATGTTTTAGAACATAAGTGAAATGTAATGTTTATGTTATTTATCTAAGAATTCCATTCGTCAAAAGTAGTGGAACGTGTGCTGTAAAAAAGTAGTTGTATACATGTATTTCCCTGTCTTATCTTTGTAAAATACGCTAAAGGAATACACTAATGGAACTTCATAGTGAAAATGTGCAATGCCTCGGTTAGTCGTCTATAGCAGGCAAATTTTGAACCCTTTTCCACTCTTCGAATCATCAAACACAGCAAATTGTTATGTGTAGCATATTTCAAGCAGAAAAATATCTATCTGTACTAAAAGCTATCTGTACTAACACTTGTACTGAAAACGCTTCCACTTTAATATGGTTTTTGCTATATGAAATTAGTTCAAGCATTTACTGCAAATTCCGTAGGTTTGTTAGTTTCAACAATTGGAAAAAAAAGCTTCTAGAGCTTCTAGGACCGTTTTTGCTCCTAGGGAGACAAGTCCCATGCAAAGGGTTAAGCGTGACTTACTGAGTTTGTTTTCTCCCTTCTGATGTATCTCAACCGGATATAACGTCTCGGTGGTGACTCAGTCAAATCAAACCGAAAAAACGTGAGATAAAACGTCATACTAGAAGGAATGTTTGAATCGTCTCACACACGCACCCCGATGCAATAACAATCAACACACTCTCTCACTCATCGACACACTTTATCCTCTTATCTCTTCTCCCCGAACACAGACAGCTGAAGTGGCGGCCTCGCCGATCGTGATAGTTAATCAACCGACCACCAACAACGGTGCTGCAGGCGTGGAATCCGCACCAGATTCGCGACAAAGCTAGAACAGTGCGACCGTCACCGGCACTGGTCGTATCAGTAGCATTCACTTGTGATAGACCCCTCATCCTCATCGAGAGCGCGATACCGCGATGCAGTTCGGGAATGCTCGCGGGGCTGCACTGATGGCATTATCAGCGAATGGAATATGGCTGCACTCGAATCATGCCTAGCGACGAAATTCGCTTCACACGTGTTTTTATTATGTTTTACTTATCGCTGCAGTTTTAATTACACGCTGCGTTATATTTAAGCGTTTGCTTGACGATGTTGTTGATTTCCTCCGTAGTATTAAGCTCGAATTGTTCCAAAGCATCCAATAAACTTGTTATGAATATTTGAAACATTTGATAGCGATTATTACTACTTTCTCGATTCTTCAATGCTTCAAAACACCGACAATCGTATAGTTTGAATTGATCATCATGATGTGTAATTGTGAGTATAATTTCTTATAGTGATAAAAACATTTGTTAACAAATAATATGAAATAACAAAACCCTTTACCAATTATGTTTAAAATAGTCGTAAATTCAAAAAGTTCTCCCTTATTGGTGTACATCAAACATTTCAGCCAGCATTTCAGACACACTGCGTGAAGTGAAAAAAACACCCGCTACTGGGTCCTTTTCCTATCCGCAACAAATTCACAGCACTGTCGTGTTTCTACCACGCTTTCAAATAATAATAGAATCGTAAGTTGACACGCATTCTGTAACGGTCACAGGACTTAAAGTCCAAATTAGTATAATCCACTGAGAAATCCATCCATTCTTATGCTGAACAGCAGGGAAAAGGTGGTGTGATTACATATAAAACATTAAATTTGCTTCCTTACATTCCTCCAAGCGTCCTAACTGGTCAAACTGTGTCCGGGTTCTGTCCGAATGCATTTCACTGCCCTGCTCAGCACGTCGCACAGCTCGTCATTTGCGTCATCGTCATTTGCGGTGGTACCGTCCTCCTCCTCCTCCAGCATGCGATGCTTTCGTTTGCGTGTGATTTCTTCGTACAGCTGCGGATGGTCCTTGAGCCGTTCCTTTAGTTCACTCTCCTCCATATAGTCCCACAGGTCCCAGTCATCCATCAACGAGAGAGGCTTGGCGGCCGGACTGTAGTATTGGATCATTCCGTGTCCGGGCTCGTCTTCCTCGTCCGACGAGTGTGGTGCTGAGCGGTAAGCGTTCATAAACAGCTCCTGATACGGATCTTCTTCCCCGTCGTCGTCATCATCATCACCGTGATCATTTTCTTCATCGTCAGAGCCCTTGCGCATGCGGTATCCATGGTGATAGTTATCTCTCGTTTCCAAGGAATCTTCCGTTGTTTCACTCAGGATGTCCTCTTCCGGACCGCGGTCTTGTTGAGTAGTGGTGGTTTCTTTTGTGTTCAAAATTATTGTGCTAAAACGAAACGAATGAATTAATGCTTTAACAAATACGACACGACGAAGCGGCCATATCTAACAAACCTTGCGTCCGCCATTCCTATGACTCGTTATGCTTCCCAACAGGTAAAAGAAGTAATTTGTTTTACACCAACTACACACGTACAATATTCTCTAATCATTTCTTCATCCCACACAAAACAACACGCCGATTTACGCGAATTTTTACGAGGAGCGAAAAAGAATGTTGTTTATTGCGTGTTTGTGCTTTTGTTTTTGTTATGATCCAGATCTTCGTTTACAATCTTCAATGACAGCTGTTCTTGTTATTGTTCTTAACAGCCGTCAAAGCTGTCAAATCATAACAAACCATCATCTGTCTCTCTCTCTCAATGGGCCCACCGCCATAAAATGGCTAAATTTTAATTTTTTTTAACTGAATTATGTTCTATATAGCATTTTCAAGCATAAATAATTACGAAAAAACATTTTAGTTTTCTCGTACGCTATTAGAAATGTAAAAAATACCCAGAAAACCTGAGCATGACGATTTCTCGCTGTTGGCAAGAAGAGTCCAATTTTGACCGATTTCAACGCTCATTTTCCGTAGTCATCTGAGTTGCTGTTCTACAGCTGCGTCGAACAGTTTGAGCATGAAAACATTACTATGATTATTATATTCAAGATACTAATATTTAAATAAAACGTTACGTACAACAATCATATAAGTAAAACATTGCTTTCTCCGTTTTTTAGAACAAATTTAGTTTACTAGGAAGCGACTGCGACTTGATGTGAAGCATTCCTATATCATATATTAAACCACTCTATGCCCCTTGTTAAATATATTTCAAGCTTGAAATCTCTTCTTGAACCTGTTCATGGCTATTTTGTTTGTGAAAGTAAGAAAAATAAATGTATCCTCTTTACGATGACCGAAACTTATTCTCAAACAACCAATATCTTGATGCTTTGAACCATGAGCTAAAAGCACAGAATCATTGACCTTCGCGATTACTCTTCAAGATCATTTATTGAGATCGATTGCATGGAACGATTCACCACGACGGCTGTTGGTCCTGCAAATATTTGATCAGTCCTCGTCGTACAGGCGGAGTGAGAGCACAATAATCCTAAAACAAATCTGGAATAACGCGACGGCTGCGAATTTACCGGTAGAAAACGACGATCCAGAGTTTGCCAACGAAACTGAGAACCCAAAACATACTCCGCAAAAGTTTGTACTAATCGATGCCCCATCGGCATGCCATCCGGGAGAAGCTATCGATGGACGAGGACAGTGCTAAAAGATTGCTGACTTTTTCTAGTGCCTGTTACAGTAAAGAGTGGTTTTGCATCAGAGAATCAGGTGTAAGTTATTTAAAGCATCGGAAATCGCTCACTTCTAAATTTCAACAGCATATACAATTTATTTACAAGCATCTATCCATATTGATAGTAGTTTTCTTAAAAAACACTCCAACCCACAACAGGTCGACACTTTCCTTGTTGGTCCAGCTTCTGTCCATCAGGGCATACCTTCGGTCCATCGATCACGCTAGCTTTCTGTAAAGAAACATTGCACAAACGAATGTGTTAGTTCCACTGCTGTTAACCGTTTTCAACCAAACCATTTCCATACCTGTGGACCATCAATCAAATCAGCCAATTCTTTAGCCAACGCTGCTACTTTCGCTACATCGACATCGACAGATGCTGGAGGAGCTTCCGGTTCATCCTCATTTCCCACCGGCAGTCCATAGGCTACGCACGCCAGCAACACAACGACAAACAAGGGCACCACGAATTTCATTGTGACTTTGTTGTTCAAACGCGTGTCTCCACAAGTACATTAACTGAGCAAAACCAGCGAGACACCACAGGCACTAGCTTCCTCGGTGGACAGTTTTCAATTAACTGATGGCGCTGATGGCGTTATCAGCGAATGGAATACGACTGCACTCGAATCATTCCTAGCGACGAAATTCGCTTCACACGTGTTTTTATTATGTTCTACTTATCGCTGCAATTTTAATTACACGCTGCGTTATATTTAAGCGTTTGCTTGACGATGTTGTTGATTTCCTCCATAGTATTAAGCTCGTATTGTCCCAAAACCTCCAATAAACTTGTTATGAATATTTGAAACATTTTAAAGCGATTATTACTACTTTCTCGATCCTTCAAAGCTTCAAAACACCGACAATCGTATAGTTTGAATTGATCATCATGATTTGTATTTGTGAGTATAATTTCTTATAGCGATAAAAACATTTGTTAACAAAATCTTCACCAATGATGTTTAAAAAAGTCGTAAATTCAAAAATTTCTCCCGTAAGGCCTTATTACACAGGGTATTTTTTGGATGGAATTTTCTGTCAAAAATGATTCCATCAAGGTTTTTGACAGAAAATTCC